>VUQG01041638.1:0-16354 GCA_015106755.1 Etia nguti | reverse complement strand
ATAGATAGATAGATAGATAGATAGATAGATAGATAGATAGATAGATAGATAGATAGATAGATAGATAGATAGATAGATAGATAGATAGATAGATAGATAGATAGATAGATAGATAGATAGATAGATAGACTGCAGGAGTACATGCACACTTTCAAGAGAAAGAATAAAGACAGTTCCCAATGAAACTGTTAAGACTAGGAGATGCTCACTGTGTCTGGTTTATTAGATGTCTTGCTGGTTCCAAAGACAGATGGATGGCAGAGATGAGCGGGGTCAGGTGGTGAGATGTGGGGAGGAAGGGAGTTGGTGAGTAAAGCCTTTTAATCTGAACTCTGTGAGGACTAACAGAGTCTGCATTGCAAAACCATTATCATCCATTACCTTGACAACCACAGAGCTGGCTACCTCAGACCACCTCAGCTGATCTTTTTGAAGAAGCTGTGATTTATGGAGATGAGATTTTGACCAAGTGCCCATTTCCTTCTGCAAGGATATATCCCTCATGTCAAGAACAGAGTATTTTGGCATGACAATAATGTTATTAAAAACAGAGCTCAAAAAGTGACAAAAGTACTAAAAGTTTGAGAAAATATTGCTGAAAAAAACTATAAATAATACTGGTTTTATGTTGCTGACAAGATACAGTAAATAACCCTAAGTAATTTTAACAAGAAAAGCAACGGTAACTGTGTAGCAAGCAAATGATCAAGTCTTTCTGATAAACCAATGGGTGTCTGATGCAATGGTTTTCTTTCCTGCTTGCATTCTTAATTTTTCAGAGATTGAGATTCATCGATAGTTTTTTATTCAAGTATTTGAAGTTTTCTCTTTTGGATTCTAAAAATGACTTTGATTTCTTCTGTTATTGTTTAATCTTTTTCTTTCTTTTCTCTATCTCCTCTTTCTGTGTTCAAGTCTTTGTCCTCAGGTGTTCCCTTCTCACTATCTTTTATTTATATTTTATATATTCCATATAAGTCTTTTGTATCCATGTTTGGTCATGCAATTTTTTGTTCTTCACCTTTGTTTGATTCCGCCACCTGTACTTTATCCCTAATCAGCCTTCTGGGTTTATAGAAACCTCAGTCTTCCTTCTGTTCTTTGTTCTGGTGTCATTTGTGTAATCCTCAGTGTGTGTCCTGCTCTTGTGTCCTCATGTTTTCTGGTATTTCCTAGTTCTTTGGACTTTTTGTATCACATTTAGAACCTTGATCAACTTCTATAAAGGCTTGTACCAGTACCAGTATTTGGTTAAATTCCAGCAAAAATATCAATTCTGTTTTTGTTTGGTGTTGGTAAGATCAGACTGGCAGTAGCACAGTCATTTAACTGCTGAAGGTAGTAAAAACCACAACAGCAGTGGTTCATAAAGGATTTCTTTGTTACTAGGCCATAAAATCACAGGGACTGTAGACCAATCATAGTGCCTTTATTCAGTGGGAGACAGTGAATAAAGGCCCTAGGACTTTACTATTTGGCCTCTGAGTGTTGTTGCTAGTAAAGAAGAAGAAAAACAACAGCACACTGTCTTGAATTCTAATTGGTCTCTCTTAATGCAGGTTAAACAAGATGGCACACTGTAAGTCTGGCAGTGATTTGTTGATTAAAAAGGCTCCATCTCTAAGGATTAATAGCATGCTTGCATCATTAAGGTGACAGTAATTGTTTCGCCCCTCTGAATTTTTCCAGCAATCACCACCGTTGCCCCAGATCTGGTCACTGAGGTAATACGTCCTGATGATTAAACATCCACGCAGAAGGAGTGTAAAAGCGGTGCTGCAGACCTCTCCTTCTCTTTACTCCCTGTTGCAAGAGTTTTGGGAAGGGCCAAGTCAAACAGCTGATTCATAGATCCAGCACAAGAAGACCATCTCATCTGCAGGACTTACAAAAAGAAGGGATGTGGGGCAGAATCTTAATACTGAAATGATCGCAGGCCAAGGTAACATTGCTGCCAGCTAAGTTTGACTGCTCTGGCATTTTGCGTCCAGAATCCCCACCGTGAACCTCTCAGCTACCATTCTTCAACCTGGCTAATGTCTGAATGTACATGGCCACATACCAAACTGAATCCTGACCAACAGCAAATGGAAATACGACTGTCTCAGCCCCACCTTCATCACTACATCAAGGACAGACAGGGTGTAAATCAAGGGGTAGGCCTTAAACAAAACTAGCTGCTTTGGGTTAAAAAAAAAAAGTGTGTTTTACACCCACAAAATGATGTCCTGCAATAAATTAAACAAGATGAATTTAACCTATCTGCATTAATCCTTGTGAACATGAGACTCGCACACCCCCCCCCCCACGACTACGCAGGTGGGGACAGTGCTCGATTGTGTCCCTCACACCCCTGCTGTACTTGTTTGGTCAGGACAAATTATACTTTTAAGTGACTTTGCATAATTCCCTGCATAGTTGAGCCAACATGTCTAGGACACTGATATTTTTAGGAATATAAAAAACCCCCAACATAATTTAATGCAGATTTCATTTATGCCTAAAACTAGGTGTATTTCCTGTCTGTAAACTGATCCTCATTGTGTAATATAGTTTTAATTTTACTCCTTGTCCTTCTTGAGAGAAATCATTGTACATGAGATAACTATAAACCTACCATATCTTTTAATTTACCTGGTGTGCAGTGCTCTTGGCTGATTAACTGAGACTTGTGGAGGGAAAATAAGTAGATTTAATTTTCTGCCATTATACAAAAATGGTTCTTTACTGTATATAAAAAACATCCTGTTATAAGTTCAATATTAAAAGCATATAAAATTCTTAAACCCAGTTCCAGTTTTCCCCACTAGTCCCAGAAAACACTAGTCACATATAATACAGGGGCACTGAGTTCCTTGAATTTCCATACTTCCTTAGATCCCATCTAAGGAGTGTGTGGAGCATGCCTGCCTGTCTGAATCTCCTATTTGTTTCATTCACCTTCAAAGGTGGGAAGGATTTCATACCTCGATTATTTCCATAACAGTCTCGCCCAGCAAAAAAATTGAGGACTAATTGGGAAAATAAATGAAAACACCTGTTCTTTTTCAATAAACAAAGGATTTTAGCACTCTTCCACTGCTGGTACTGACTGTAGGCTGGTGCTGATAGAGACTTGACAGTTAAAAACAACACAGCTGAATGCTTGGGTTCTACTGAAGCTGCAAGGCCTTGTGGGAAAAGGGTTTTAATGAAAATCAGGGGGGCTTAACTGGGACAGACTGAACAGCAATATGACTCAGCACCACTAGGTCCAAACAGAGCGTAGCCACAAAGAAGACGTCAGAGAGACGGTTTAGAGCCCAAGCTCCAGTCTGCCTGTCAGCAGGAATGTTGGGGGCCCAAATACACACAGATAGCTCTGCTTACCCTACACATCACATAATGAGGATGGCAGTCAGATAACAACCCAAGCTTCATTTGATTATACTCAGGTCAGAAAATCTTTAACATGTCAGAATTTATAGCCTCATTAAAGACGAGAACGAGACTACGGTACGCTAGAGATTTTGTTGGATAAGTGTTAACGTCATCAGCTCACAGTACTAATTCTAACCTTCTGATGTTTAGAGGGCTCACTCTCCATGTTTAACAAGCTGCAAATATTAGTTTATAAGTTATATAGCAGACAGATGTCATTAGTTTAGCAAAGTATTTTAATAGGATGAGAGTCCTACAGGAAAAGTTTTGACGAGTTTTAAAACTAATTAAAACCAGTGATAACGGTTTTTTTTAATGGATAATCTATGCAGCACATTTGTGGTAAAATGATTACTATTGAAACAAAAGAAAGCAGTCATTTACCCTAAAATCTCACTCTACACTTTAATCTAATTTGCAAAAAAAGAGTGAAAAGACAATAAAAACAAAAAGACAATAAAAACCAAGCCTGTCAAAAGTAAGGGAATGTCTATATGAAACCAATTCACGAAAAAAAAAGACCCTTTGTTCAATACAGTCTGTTTATCCATCTCACAGGCGGACACGGCCTGTAGAAATCTCTTCTTCCTGTGTCTGCCTCCTGTTTTCCCTCATGAGAGGAATGAAAGAGCCAAAAGAGAGGAAGAAACAGAGCGAGGGAGGGAGAGAAAAGAAAAACGAGTGCATCAATCAAGTAGCTTCTTATTGCCAACAATGAGCTCAGTCTCCTGTGTCCCTTCATTTACAGGACCCACTGGGTTTGGACAGGCTCATCCTCCCACGCATATAAATACAGTGATAACAATTAGACAACATATTTAAAAACTATTTATTTGTTTTTGAGACAGGGAAGGACATATATACAGTATATATTTATATATAACATACTATTCTTTTCTTGCTGTAAAATAAATTTGATACATTAGACTTTGCACTGCAAGTCTTGTCATGATACATATAATACATTTACATATATAGATTTCTACCAGCTAGTCTGTATTCATTTGATCATCCTAGGGTCCTTAATTTCTTTAAAACTGCATTACTTAAAACACATTTTAGCTGCCTTTAGCATGTAGCAGCCCCACAGAAATAGTTTTCTATTACAGGTAAGGCAGTAGCAAGCTTATTGCCCAGAAAAATCATTTAATACTGGACTCGTCTGAACCCTGGGATAAACAAAGTCGTCGTCTGGGTTGAACAGCGAACTCTGACATTCAGCGCTGGCTCTGATCCTGTTCGTCTTTGGCTCACACACCACTTAATTATGCTTTAATAACACTGAGTTCACAGAAGAATATTCCCAGAAATGTCTTTTCTAAGTTAAACCCCTAAAGGTTCATTCATGAGTCTCCTAGGTGAGTCAAAACAGTATGGCCAATCATGCAAATTTTCCATAACCTGTCAGGTAATACTGCCTTCAAAATGTATAGCTGAGGATGTGTGGAAACATTTTTCTGCACTGGAACAAAAACCAGGCAGCCTGAGTTCGTTTTCCATCCATTTTTCATTTATAAACCCCATTTCTGAAATGTCTGCAAAACCAGTTGCTTTCAATGAGTCACTTTTAACAAAACTAAGTCCTCAAAGTGTCATTAGTTTTGACAGAGTCTGAATATAAAAAATATATTTAAACATATATACCTATAAAAATCTAATTGGAGTGGACATGGGGATATAAATACAAGTGAAAGAATTTTCACATTTGAAGTTAAAAAAAAAAGAAAAACATTACAAACATTCATTTTATAGAAAAGTGCATCTGATTTAAATTGATCTTCACGCTAAAGCTTCTCAGTCAGGGAGGTCTGGGCCAGACACATGTGAACACGAAGAAGGCCCATCACATTAAGGCCTTTAGTTTGACTTTTCAAACAATAAAAAGCATCAGCTGATTTACTTTTATACATACAAGGTTAGTTTAGCTACTCCTGCTCTGACCGACAGCAAGGAGGATGTCTGACAGAAAAGTTAGTTACGAGGTGAAGTTCCACCCTTAACATCCCTTAAACTGTTTATCAGATTATTCAGCTCAATCCCCAGACTGTACTGAAATGCACTGATTTTCTGAATTTACCTGAATGCATTAAGACGGCCTGTTTTTTAGTTTTGCAGGTAGTAGAACAATAACTGTTAGGAAAATCTATCAGGTTGCATTGCTCCTGTTTGCACCTCTCACACATAAAAACTAGTTTCAAGTGAAAGAGCGAAGCATGTCAAAAAAATAAAACACATGGCAATCTTTGAAAAGTTTGCTTTAGCTCTACATGACAACTATTTGGCAGTTACAGAGTCTTGATTTCTACTTGTTGTTTTAAAATGTCATACATAATGCTGGATTAAGATTTTTCTTATATATTTTGTTCAAAGACAAACACATGTTTAGATCCGTTCAAATGCAATGCAATGAACAGAAAAACAAATGACCCTCATAGTTGTGGAGGATCATCCTCTATTGAAGATAATATTACCAGGCTTTGCGTATTTGTGTCCTATCATGATGTTATCCAAATTCAAATCTTCCCTTTTACCAAGATAACTAAACCATGCTAAAAAATGTCTTAATTTTAATGGGCTAAAACCTGAAAAAGTGCATCAGAAATAGCTTAAAAAAAGAGAGATTTCTTTGTCTCAGAAAGATAGAGATGGACAAGATTGGGAAAATAGAACAGCAATCCTGTCCATTTAGCGACATTGTGGATCAGCATACACTTTCAGCCCACTGTGGCTTTAAAATGAGCTGAAGCTGCATGTTTAGATTTAAATACTTAAGGATATCTGGTATTTCTCATAACTGCACAAGTGAATGTAAACATGGGAGCTGATGCAACTGGTGCTCGAGCCTTAACTATATGATTCTGCCTTTGGAGTGCATCATTTGGTGTGTGTGACTGTGTGAGCTTGATTCTATCAAAGACCAGTAGCTCACTACATACTTAATCTGTGTTTTGTTCCCCCCTTGTGGAGACTCTTGTAAGAGCACATACTGGCATTTTTAAGGCTTCATGTTGACTGCCATGGTCAGTGTTGTTTGTGTTCTTTGGATTTGCTTGTGAGAAATCTTCTTTAAGGTATCTGAGTCCTGGAAGAAGCTCAGTGCCCTTAACACTGACATCTCAGTCATCTCCATGTCTGGATTTCTGGGATCTAAAGGAAGCTGCATATGCTGCTGAGGCTACTCTGCGGTTCAGTTCAGAAACCACGCAGGTCTCAACACAGAATCTGGGAGAAAGGGTGTCTGAGCAGCTCCTCAGCACTGGGCCTGTGTTTGGCTTCCACAAAAATGCTGCGGATGAAGTCCCGTGCCTGGTCGGAAGTGTGCGAGGGAAGCAGCGGGTTGGTGGGCTGGGTGGCGATCTTGAATATGGCTGCCATGGCCTCATATTCAGCCCACGGTGGCTTTTCTGTCAGCATTTCAACCACTGTGCAACCAAGACTCCTGCAAAAGACATCGACAATAAATTTAACTTTAATATGACTTACAGTGGAGTCTCAAAACAAGTTGAAACGAATACCACATATTTGTCTGTGCGACTCAACCCTAAAGCCTTACAGGAATGTGTTTAGTGGAAACTTTGACACATACACTGTCTGCAGATGGCCTCTGCCACCTATCTGGGAGGTTCAGAATGCACTAAAAGCATTACTCCCCTTCCAGCACAAACTGAAAACCTGGAACATACCAACTTCTGTAATGACCTGTTTGACTGGCCTTCAGCCAATCACATCACTCGCCTGGTGGGTCACCACCCAATTAGACTGCATGAGGGAATGTAGTCCGCTCTGTGTGTGGGAGTGTGGTAGAAAGTGGGTTTCATACAGCAGGCTTCTTGCACAAATTTGTTTTCTCTTTGGAGAGAACATTGTTTCTCCTGCTTACCAAGTAATAGCCTGGTATTTCCACACATACATTAAGATGTCTCTGCCTCCCCAACCCCTCATCGTGTGATTTCATGTTAAAGTGTTTCTGCCCATTAAACTTAGTAGTTTGTTACTTCCATCAAGGTGCTTCATGTGCTTGTTTCTCTGTCACACAGGTTTTCAGCACCGATCACAGGTATCATTATCTGCAGCAACAAACACCCCATTGTTAGTGAATATAGACTGCTGGTGTCTATATTCACTACTGCAGCTACTGCAGAAGCATATCCCAGCTGTCACTGGGACAGAGGCAGGGTACATCCTGGACAGGTTGCCAGTCTGCTAAAGGATTTGGGTATGTATAAAGATACATATGTATGTAAAATTAAGATTTATGTGACCTGAGAACATTAAACCTTGTTTTTTTTGGTTGTTTTTTTACTCCATGATTACAGCGTGTAAGTTGATTTGTTAACTGAGAGACACAAAAAACTGAAGCAGAGAATGCTTCATGTATGGACATTGCTGTAAAGAAGCAGTGTACCAAAAGAATAATGGTCACACGTGGTGCAAGCAAGGAGGCATAAAAAGATGTACTCAAGGTGCAGTCCTTGAGTAAATACACAAATTAGATTAAGAATATAGTTCTTGTAGTTTTAGTCATTATTTTGTGCCCCATCTAATTCATCCATGTCAACACCAAAAAACTGTGCCACCATCATGCATTTGGATCAGTTCCATAGTTTCTACTAAGCTTCTGCTCTCTCTTTCTAGCAAATAAACTATATCAGCAAGCCTTTTGAACCGATGCAGAGGTCAACTTCAGTTTAACACACCTCCTTGATCAACTTGGACAAAACTAAACTGAAGTGGATCTTTTGGTCTTACCAGACATCAGCTTTCCTTCCGTAACCCTCTCCACTGATCACCTCCGGACTCATCCAGTAGGGGGTGCCAGTTACAGAGCGTATGCCGGTGCCAGACATGCAGATGGTCTGGAGCCTTTTGCTGGCACCAAAATCTCCAAGCTTCACGTTTCCCGCTGAATCTCGCAGGATGTTGGCACCTGAAAGCCACAGTTGATATGAAACATGCAAATATTACATGTCAATAATCATCATCCACACGCAGTAAGAACCAAGAATCTCATTATAAAACACTAAATGTTTTCTTTCCGCGGAACATGATGTTTCAGTATCTGCAGTTAAACAGGACTACCTTTGATGTCCCTGTGTACAATCATGTTGCTGTGCAGATAGGACATGCCTTCCAGTATCTGCCTTGTGTACTTGCGGGTGACATTTTCTGTCAGGGCCCCATAGGCCTTCAGTTGATCTTTGACCGAACCCTGACAGGAAGAAATCGCAGGTTTTACATGGAAATGTCTTAAAACACCAGCTTAACAAGTCACAAATAGTGAATGCAATAAAGAGCAAAGACAACGAGCTAAGAAGTCAAGTTAAAAAGCTGAAGATGACAGCGGACTGAAAAGGAAACAAAAATATACTTCTCAGCCAGTAATTCAATAACAAACCACTGCATATTAGTAGAGAACAACATTATTTTACTTTCCCTGCTTAAGTAAAATCACCCATTGTCACTTTCTCTCACTAGTTTCTGGAATACTTAAAAAACTGCCCAGTTACTGTGAGCTAAATGGAGTAACTGTAGTAGTTCGACCATTATAATAAAAGTACGGTGTTCAAATCACTTTTCAGAATAGATAAATATGTTTATATTGTCAACACAGCATCAGTGCAAAACATTAACTCATGAACATTTGTGTCTTTCATGCCCTCAAACGACTGGTTTCATTAGTCCTACATGCAATGGAAATGAATACAAAGCCTCCGGTTGAGTGAATGATTATTATGAAAACAATCACTGCTCTGCCTGAATCTGTAAAATGAGAGCTGCAGAGACTCACCCCCGGCATGTACTCCATGAAAATAGTGAGAGTTTTCTCGTTGTGATCCCTCAAACAGCCGTAGTACTGAACAATGCGCTCGTGATGTAGGTTTTTCAGCAGCTGGATTTCGCACTCTAAAGCGCTGACCTCCTGCACAGAATAGTGAACACAGGGAAAATTAAAAACTGAAGAAAGGGCAACAAATAACACAAAATCTATAATTTTTCAAAATCTTTGCATTTTTATGAATGTGCAAATTTTAAAATGTGGATTTCAGCTACAGCTAATTCCCACCCCAGGCCCCGTTATAATCAGTTACCATTAAGCAGTCATCATAAACAAATGCAGTGATAAACAAAAGATAATTTTTTTTTTTTTACTGCATGTGAAGTCAAGCCAAAAGTGGAAACTAATGCAGAGAGTCAATAAAAGCCAACAGCACAGTTCCCTAAAAGTAGTTCCTGTGTTTACTTCAGAGAATTAGGCCACAGCAGAGAGAGAGAGACAGAGAAAGGAAGAGTAGGAACTCAGAGGGACACAAACTAATCCCCAGGTCCCAGCACTGAAGCTGCTTTAACAGAAATTTGCTACAAGCAGGGGGTGGGAGTGGGGGTGTGAAGGGGTAACAAGAGGTCAATGCAATGCTGACCCATCACCCCTCCGTCACCACTGCAATATCTGGCTGCTCTCAGATACAGGAAGTGACAGTGCGTGTTTTCTCTGTGGCAGACAGGAAAAGAAATTAAAATGGGGAAGAGGGGGGTTGATGGTGGAAGGACAACTTCTACGATACATTCCACTTTTAGTTTGTTGATTTTCCTTCCAGCAGGCTTTTATTTTTGTCTCAGGGGATAGAATAAAATTGGAAGCTTGAATCCAGAGCTGTAACTAAACTGTAGATGTTGGTTGATTTATTAATCCCATGCTCAGCTAGTCCTGCTAACAATCTACATTCCAGCATAATGACCTGAACAGATTATCATATGAAGTCATACTTGGCACGTTTTCAGCTGGACATTGGTCCCAATTCATGACTTGTCAGTAATGTGCAACCTTAAGTTTGACATTTTAAAAAAAAGAAAAAAAAGATGATGTCATCATTCATGAGATGTACAGTAAAAAAGAGGATGTGATGTAACCTTCTGACAAACACAGCACAATTTTAATGTACAACCAACCAAAAGCAAAAGTTTGCAAATATACAACATGTGGGCATAACAAGAAAGACACAGTGGAAATAAGAGTACCAGGGAGGGAAATGGTGAGAACACGCACACACCCGGAAAAAAAAATTCTGTGTTTGTGAAGGTAAGCATGAAGTTAAACCACCCATGTCAATGAATATCTCCTAGCTCCTCACCTTACTGGTCTCAGGACTGTCAGGATCAAACTGGACTTGCTTGGCAGCCAGCTCTCTCCCAGTATCTACATCATAACACAGGTAAACCTGACCAAACGCGCCCTGGCCCAGAAGCTTCCCCCGGCGCCACGTCACTGGAGCACTGGGCGCTGAAAACAAATAGACAAAAAAACAACATTTGTTGTTTTATGTATCCATCCATTCTCTTCCACTTATCCTTTTCAGGGTCGCGGGGGGGCTGGAGCCTATCCCAGCTGTCTTAGGGCAAGAGGCAGGGTACACCATGGACAGGTCGCCAGTCTGTCGCAGGGCTAACACATATACACACACACACACCCGCATTCACACCTATGGGCAATTTAGAGTTTCTAATTAACCTTATCCCCACTAATTGCATGTCTTTGGACTGTGGGAGGAAGCCGGAGAACTTGGAGAGAACCCACACAAACACAGGAAGAACATGCAAACTCCACACGGAAAGACCCCGGCCTAGTGGTGGAATTGAACTCGGGACCTTCTTGCTGTGAGGCAACAGTGCTAACCACCGTGCTGCCCTTGTTTTATGTATATACACACAAAATATAAAATTTTAAATATTGCATGCATCAGTTACATTTTCAGAAATATAACTGAATATTTAATTACATGTTTCATTTACCGCCACTATAATTTTGCTCCCATGGGTAATATTATGAAGACTATGAATTTAAATGCTTTTTTCTTTATGATGAAATATAACAGGAACTAACATGATTGAGATAAGCTTCAGCTGAAAATGTAATTACCGGTGTTCGACCTGCAGTGACACATTTATTCGTCTCTGTCATAAGCGCTGCATACGAACATTTTTATTAAAGAGTTGTGCTTTACTCACACTTATGGGGAACAGAACGATCCTGGGGGCGTAGCCTGCCTTGTGCGTCGACCTGCTGCCAGCTTCCCAGACTCTCCTCACTGCCGTTAAGTGACCGTCTTGAGGGCACTAGAGTGAAAAGGTTCCCCTGAGGGCGACGAATCCGTGGAAATGTTCGGCGACCTTGAGGAGAACAGGAAAGAGTGTGGCTGATTCTAATATAACATTGTGAACCGTGAGACTAAGGAAGGCTATACTACAGATGGAGGCAGTAGGGAAAAAAAATTAACCTACTTGAAAAATAATAGATATATAGTAGATATCATTAATCTCACCTTCACTGTTGTCCTTATAAGGGAGGGACACAAGGTACCTTCGAGGAAAGGTGCCTCCCTTCCCTGCTACCCTGTCATACACATGATTCTCCCGATCTGAAAACAAACACCCAGAGTGTCATAGCTCAGCAGGAAGCTGGACTTGAACAACAGTTTAGTTCGCTGCACAGTGTCACATACCATTAAATTCAGCTTCTTTGATACTCCATTTTGTAGCTTGTACTTACAAAAAATGTTGTTCATATAAGCTTGCAGCCAGTTTACATTATCACTAACAAGGAAATACTGATTAACAAAAGTAGATAACAGATAAATTATTATTAAATGATTATATTGTGTATAATAGACAGATAACAGATCAGTAATTAATGTTATGCGCTCAGCTTATCAAAGCGGAGGACAGTTTACTAAAAAGTTGTCTTCAGGGCTTTAAAGACATACTAAGGTACTGACTTAATGCACACACTGTATGTCTTATTACATGAGTGCTGTAATCATATTTCTATATAGGTAATGGGAAAACTTGGCTTGGCTGTTACCTGAGCACTCTTGACGATTATCAGGGTAACTCTTGGCTCTGTGCATGCGAGACTTCCTCAGTGAGGGGCTGTGAAAGAGGAGAGGGAAGGATGAAGACTGTTCAGAGACCTTCGCATAATAAACTAAGCATTTCATCAGCAGAACTTTGCATTTATTTTATTTTGCAAATACCAGTAGTGGAAATGTAATGAAGAAATTATAAAATAAGGCATGAGTAGTAAGCTCCTGGCAGGAGGCATCAGTGTTAGTTTTGTATTTAGCAGGCAGAGCTTGTTTGTCACCTGTCTGAGTTGCTGTCCAGAGACTGGCAGCTTCCAGAAATTGAGTTCTCTGCACTGCTCCAGGGATCCAGCACCTGCACAGGGCACAATGGAAAATTCAGAGTGTCCGTTTTTATGCACGTGTGCTTTGTGTACACAGAGGACTATGTTTTTGAAAACTTTCATTCTCTGTAGAACAGCTGCACTGGAAAATGGCGATGAGCAAATCTGGGGAATTCGCAGAGTACTTAGTTCGGCTTTTTACTCCCAAACTTAATTTTAACTTCTTAGGAACTTGTTTACAAAATCTCTTCATGTCAGCCTCACAGTCCATTAGAAACCAAAGTCAGAAAAGATCTTAATTGAATCTCATATGTAAAGAAATCTTAAAAGTCGTAATCACAAAGACACAAGATCCATATGATTTCTATTATAAGCCCCCACCCCCCCAATTATGAATAAAGAGATGGCTCACGCATTGATCACTGGTTTCTGGGATGAACTCTCCCTCACTGTTTATGCTGGTGTATGAACCTTGGCGGGCGATCCTCTGCTGGCGTTCAGGGACGTAGCCAGGAGGTGGGGAACTACGCCCTGTGTTCTGAGAACCTGGAATCAGTCAGAAATTATGTGTATTAGCTAGTTACATGTTTGCCTGATTTTAAAAATTGTTAGGCTCTGTTCCTCTTTACTGGAACTAATTTCTATTTTCCTGGAGTATGCATGAAAGTCAGACATGTTGCCACTGAGACTACACTCAAAGAACTCGAGGACACATCCATGTTGTAATTTTTGGGGTTGTCTTCCTGCTGAGCAAAAAGATAAGGCAACAGTTGAGAACTGGTTTCAGCATTTAAACTTGTTATGATGCAAAGCTCTCAAGCCCTCTAGGAGCCACTTTGACCCCTCCTGCTCTAGAGGGGAAAAAAAAAAAAATCCTAAAACAGACCACTGGTCCGTCACACTAATAGCATTCTGTAATCTGATTGGCTGCTTTCCAGCAGGCATCGTCTAGTGATGGTGAACAGGAAAAGGAAGAGGACCCATTGCAACAAGGGGAAGCAAAAGAAACACCAGTACAAGAGAGTAAAATAAGACAGGCAGGGAAATCAAGGCAGTAAGGCACAACAGAAATATCCATAACTGATAATTCAGCAACTGTTGAGAGATATAATCCAATTCAATTCAATCAGATCTCTTTTTTCCCCCCAAATGAGTAAAATTAGGAAGAACTTTGATTTATAGCTGAAATCACAGTATTTACCAGTTGATAGGTGACGCCCCCTGGGCTCGGAGCTTTGGTACACTGTGCTTACATCTCCAGTGGACTGGGAGGATTTGATCCTCACCTGCTTACATGGCACGTGGTGGGAAGGAGAGGATGCCTGTAGTTTGGGAAAAGACAGGAGAACAGAAGATGTGAACAATGCTTTAACACATTTAACAACTTCATCATGTCATCAAACCAGTTATTGTAGATAAATCAGGAACTGGGGTTTTTCACAACATGGCGCTGTGATTAAGAAATGATAGTGATGCAACTATATGCTGTAAATGCACGCCCTGTGTGTGTGTGTGTGTGTGTGTGTGTTCGTGTGTGTGTGCGTCTTGAGTCTTACATTGCTGTGCTCCTGAGTGAGAAGCAGTATCCTGATGCTCTTCATGTTGGAGCTTCGGTCTAGTAAGTCGATTGCCTTGTCAAGGTCATCCTGTCCTCGCAGAGGAATGGACAACTGCCAAGAAACCAGACAACAAAAAGAGCACACACACTCAAAATGACACGGAAACTGATTCTTGCCAACATTTACAAGCATACACAAGCTGCTGGTCAAACGTAAAAGGCACAAACATTAAATCAACACAGAAATACAGACGTGCAGGAAGGCACAATCGAGCGAAAGAGAATTGGAAAGTTGATAACGGATGATCCATTACTCATGTTTCCATTTACCAAATTACTTGCACTTCCTCAAAAGAGGATTTACAACTACTATTTAAGAACATCACATCTTAAGATTTAAAGCACAATTTGGATGATGGCACGATCTCTTCTTGCATCTTTTACTTGACTCTGAACATGTCCGGACTCAATGATCCGTCAAATTCTTGAGTAAGAAGGAGCTTTGGGGGGGGTGAAGGGAGGGGGCAGTATAACACTTTACCTCATTGTTCATATAATGCAGGTCTAGCTGCTGGCCAAAGACCGCCTTGACTTTCTGCTGAATTTCCTCAAACTGCACAGGTCGTCCAAAGACAAGGATCCTGCAAAAAGAAAAGAAGCAATGAATCATCCAGACAAAGAAATTATGAAAGATTTACACCAGTTGGTAAAGAAACTGCGTTAAATTACTTGCACACATACAAACAAAATACACAAGCTGATGTTTTGAGTGTGCGCAGATTTTTCTATGTACACCTTGCATATTTGTGGTTTATGTTGGCAGTCACTGGCTAACCACAGTCCTTTTCCCTTCTCTTCTCCAGCTCACATACCAGTGTGAATTAAGTGTGTGTCAGACTGTGAGAAGTGCTCTTTCATGAACTGGAACATGTGACAACAGCTGCATGCCTAAGTGAATGTGTTTATGTCTCCTGCATAAGTTATTAGTCCCTCTCAATTGCATATGAATGTATACTACTCGAAAGCACGATACCCACACACTCACAACATACATGTTAATGCAAACCACGCCAAACTCACCTCCTCTCTCCTGAGAACTCAAACTTTATCCTGACATCGTCCTGAAAGAAAACAGAAATAGCAAGGTCAAAGAGTGCTAGTACGGTAATGTACAAAAGTCTCAAGTAACTTCTCATTTCTTTATTTTTTGCTTTCCAGGAGCCAGATTTTCTTGTAATTTTTTTTTAAAGTGAGCAGTGGTTTTCTAATCTTTATGAAGGTCTTTAAAAGATTTTCTTTTGGAGATTGACTGCTTTTTCACTCATGTTTTAGACCAGTTGTTGCTGTACCTGAACATTTTGAGAGAAATGTTGTTTTATTTTGTTTGGTTATTAAGCCAAATGACACAATGTATGAATCATTCAAGCATAAAAAACAAACAAACAAAAAAACCCTTACTCAAGGGATGAGTCAAAGTTGTATCTACACATACAATGGCTTGCAAAAGTATTCGGCCCCCTTGAACTTTCCCACATTTTGTCACATTACAGCCACAAACATGGATCAATTTTATTGGAATTCCACGTGAAAGACCAATACAAAGTGGTGTACACGTGAGAAGTGGAACGAAAATCATACATGATTCCAAACATTTTTTACAAATAAATAACTGAAAAGTGGGGTGTGCGTAATTATTCAGCCCCCTTTGGTCTGAGTGCAGTCAGTTGCCCATAGACATTGCCTCATGAGTGCTAATGACTAAATAGAGTGCACCTGTGTGTAATCTAATGTCAGTACAAATACAGCTGCTCTGTGACGGCCTCAGAGGTTGTCTAAGAGGATATTGGGAGCAACAACACCATGAAGTCCAAAGAACACACCAGACAGGTCAGGGATAAAGTTATTGAGAAATTTAAAGCAGGCTTAGGCTACAAAAAGATTTCCCAAGCCTTGAACATCCCACGGAGCACTGTTCAAGCGATCATTCAGAAATGGAAGGAGTATGGCACAACTGTAAACCTACCAAGACAAGGCCGTCCACCTAAACTCACGGGCCAAACAAGGAGAGCGTTGATCAGAAATGCAGCCAAGAGGCCCATGGTGACTCTGGACGAGCTGCAGAGATCTACAGCTCAGGTGGGGGAATCTGTCCATAGGACAACTATTAGTTGTGCACTGCACAAAGTTGGCCTTTA
>VUQG01041634.1:0-24044 GCA_015106755.1 Etia nguti | reverse complement strand
GAAAGACAAGGAGAAAAAAGAACTGAGCTCCAACAGGGAAATCAGTTTGAGAACAGAAAAAAAAACACCTCTGCGCATAGCACTTGAAAAACTCTTAATACACCATAGAAACGCATGACAAGCAACAGGGATGGGTAAGGGCAGGATAGCTCAGTAGGTAAGGTGTTGGCCCCGTGATCGGAAGGTCAGGGGTTTGATTCCCCTGAACGACTACCCTGAGGTACCCCTGAGCAAGGTACCATCCCTACACACTGCTCCCCGGGCGCCCAATGGCAGCCCACTGCTTCACTGAGTGAATGGGTTAAATGCAGAGAGGAATTTCCCCACGGGGATCAATAAAGTATACATTATTATTATAAAAGGTGAGAGACAGCCAGTGTAAACAGCACATCCGGGCCAGCACCATATGCGCTGGTCCCCTTGATCCACCGTCTGCATCGGGAGGGAATAAGCGTCGAAGGCGTTTGGAAGGGGAGGGGGGGATGAGTGTATATCTGCATATGTAAATGTGTGTGTGTGTGTGTGTGTGTGTGTGTGTGTGTGTGTGTGTGTGTGTGTGTCCAGAGTTCAGCTGAGACAGTGTCCTTCGCCCTGCCAGGCTAGGTAAACAGTCTTCCAGCCAACCCAGGTGGCCTTGCGCCTTGTTTGGGGGGTTTTGTAATAAGGACAATCTTGACATTATGACAATTAGTCTTCAGGTTTAGCTTTCACATTTGAGGGAATAAAACTGGTCTCCATAACAGTTGTGCTGTCTCAAGTTTACTCTGATATCTCCTTTAGTAGATGAATGTAAAGTCAGTCTTTGTCTCATTCAGTGTCAAAAGATGGGCAACAATAAGCAAAACAGGCTCCACAGATATGCACATTATTTGATTTCATACCAGCAACAAGATACAAATACAGGTAAAAGCATAAATGAAAGTAAAAGTGCCACACTCAGTAATGCATTATAAACATTCTCTGTATATATATGTAAGGACTTTTTCTATGCACTCATTCTGCAGTCTGTAACAGTATTTTGATGTGAGAGAAATACACAATAAGAGACAAACGAGGATTAAAGTCAACATTTGTTTCTAATTCTTTTTCTTTTAAATGCATAAACGTAGGTTTGCAAAGAAGCAGGAATTTCTAAAGGCTCATAAATAATGCAAATATTAATGTGATACAGCATGCACGAGGCCAATTAAATGCATTTAATATAACCAACTCACATGGAATATATCTGTATGTGCAACTCAACTTTAACCTCACATAATTTATCTTTAGAACACAAGACACAGATCCGAAAGGTGCATGCTGTGGTTGAAGTGTAGCAAACAAGCATAGCTTTCAGGTGGATGGTGGATACGGGCATGTAGGAAAATAATGAGCAAAGCACTGAAGTTTTAAATATATCACCATACCGCACGTTGTTCCGTTAAGTTTTAAATTAACATATATACCTACTGTCAGCCAGTTAAACCTGAGCAAACTCTCAGCAAGAGTGTATGCATTGTAATAGTACTGTAATAGATATGGTGGCATATTTATGCAATGAGCTAAACAAACCTCCCATAAGAGATGAAGGCAGAAGTTCGCTGCTGTAGTTTAATTGAAGACAGCATTGAAAAAAAAAAAAAGCCAACAAATTTGTTTACCAATCTGAACAAAACCACGTATCATGAAGATTTACTTGTTACTTGTTACACTTCCTAACAGTGTCAACTTTTAAATTAGTTTTGTTGTAGCTCTTTATTCATCCCTCCTCCAGCAAATCTGTCTCCTATAATTACTGTTGGAAGAGAAACTGGAAATTTGTAGCAGCAAGTACATTATGAGAAGTGACTTTTTTAAAATATATTAACATAACAATACATCATTAAAAAATGTTTGCCATGTTAGAAAATGATTAATTAATGATTAAAACAAAAAATGTCTTTTGTTTTTCCTACAAAATTGAAATATGTACACTCATGCCAACTAAAGCTGGACACTTTCTTTTGAAACACTCAAAGCACTTGAATTATGTTATTTAAGGAACATGTCATTGGAAAATGTTTCTCCCTCCATCCAGTAGTAAACCATTCCTTTGATCTTTCCTGTTGTTAAAAAATTTAGAGCACTTCCCCTGAACACAATACACCATTAACGTTTGCCTTGCAACAAGACTGGCTGTATGATAAGTAAGACTCAGTAGATGGGTCTTAACAGTAACTGATAATTCATTAAGTGCACATGAATCCACATTAATCACGATTTTCTCAAATTAGTCTTTAACATTGTAATTTTGTAGAAAGTTGGAAAGAAGCAAACGTCTCAGCTTTCTAATTTGTACAACTGCATTTTGGGACATAAACATTTTTCTCCTTTTCACCTGTGACAGATTTGTTCCTCATCCCTTTTCTTTGCATGCTCTAATGAGATTCAGGTTTGACGTTCTCGTTTTACCAAGCACCTGCGTGTTGTTTGGGATGCATTCAGCAGTGGTGGTTTGTTGGAGAACTGCCCATCAAACTGAAATGTTTTCCTGCCTTCTGTGCCATGCAATTATTATATTTAGATTAGCCTACTGAAATTTAAACAGCAAATTATTCATAAATATATGTCTTTGCTGCCTTTCAACTCAACAGAGGCTGGAAAGAGAGCACATTGTAGGGAAATGCCAGCAACATGAAGATAATTTATGAAGGAGGAAGAATGTTTGTTCTCCTTTAGCCTGAAATTCTTTCATACACATGGCAGAACTTGCTATTTCTGAATGATGCTGCTTGAACCCTGGTTTTCTGATGTTTTTTGAAGGTAAACAATCAAAAACTATTTTCTTATTTCTATGAGAAATGAAGCCCAAGTCTAGCCTGTTTCTTTTCACTCACAAACACACACACAAAATGAAAAACAAGATACATCTATATGTCTTTGCCACAAAGAAAAAAACTCATGTGTAAATACCCGAGCCTTGTGTTTGCAGCTGCCCAAAGCTTAAGTTGAGGTGAGCAGATGGGACAGTAATGGAAGAGTTGTTGGATTCACTGATATTACAGACAAAGTAAGAACACCAAGAGGAAACACTAATGATGAGTGTTGTTGTGCCATTTGAGATTTGTCAGGAGACAAACTGGTGAACAGATGGACATATAACAGGTGGAAGTCAGGGTATATGTGGAGCTCAAGCAACCCAAGCAAAGGATTTAATTTACAGTACATGAGCTTCATTGTTTGGAGCAACACAGACAGTTTGATTAGTGTCATACACTATGGAAGGTTGTGCACCTTTTGACAATGAGCATCGCTACATGCTGTGTGAATTTTCTCACACCATCAAAAAAGAAAACAGTTTTTGTTTTTTTAACAATATGATAACTGAGTTTCACTGTATTAGTTAAGGAGTAAATGTACTTGATAGGATCTGACAGCATTGCATGGTCTTAGAGTCACTTATACAGCTTACAGCATATTATATGAGCACAGTCATATCATTTTCAACTGAAGGCAAATCTCTGTGACACCCTGCTTATTCTTTTTATAATTTAAGACCCTTTTTTAGGTTTTTATCTGCCCAACCTCAACCTTGGTTTCACTACACCGCTAATCATAAGATTGACAAGCAGGCTATCTTGAGGTGAAATAACAAAAGAGTCAACCCTAGCATGTGTTCACTACCAGAGGGAACAAGTGATTAAGTTTGGTCATCTGAGTTCTCAGCTGACCAGATGACCATGAGCTGGAATCACTTGAGCTTTCAAGTGATTCAAGAAAAATTTGAATTCTGTTGCTCTGGAATATAATTCTACATTACTGTGTCTTTGTTCTGAATTAGATCATCTGAATGAGATCATCTACATCACCATGCACTTAAGCTTTACTTTCTCAGTTGTAATCTAATTATCATTATCAAAAAATGTACTTTTACTTTTAAATGTTGAATTTTTAACACACCTTTTATTAAACATGTTACTTTTGAGACAAAAAGCTAAAAAAAATTTAGCAATAACACACAAAACAGATTTGTTTCTGTAATCTGGCGCCCCCTGCAAAAAAAAGGAACAGGAAGTTGCAGCAGTCCACTAAAATGTGTGAAGCATTTGGACATAATAAATACAAACACAGTTGGCTGTCATGTGCAAGGGCATTGAAGTTATTTGCAAAACTCAAATTCTTGCATGGGGAGCAGGTATAAACATAAGGTGCATATTTTATTTTTCAGTTATCTGCAGGAATTAAAAGATCTGCAGAAAAAGTTGTCAGTAGAACAGCTGGTACTGCCAGACAGACCTATCTACTGATTGGTGTGAATATAATTTAAAAAAACAAAAAACAAAACTCAAAGTAAATAAAAAATTTAGTTAAGTAAAACTAAAAACATGGTTTACCTAAATGCCATAGCTCACTTTGCACTTGTTCTTGGACAAGCCATTAAAAGACAAAATGCATTGATTTCCCACATTAATTGAAAGTAATTCAAATCAACAGTCAGCATTTCCAGAGATGTCTTAAGCAAAAATAATCAAACAGAATCATGTCTTAGTTGAGTGTACCTGACACGTGGCTGAAGTAATGATGATCTAAGAAGCAGGAACAGTTCAAAGACTTTATTGCCAGGTGAGGGATCCCACAAATCCTGCTGGATTTGTAGTGGGGGCAAACAAATCCAACAAAGGAATTCTGTCAGGTACGTCAAAAGCAGGTTGTGGATCAAAGGGGGAACAGGCACAATGAAAGGGAAGAAGGGATGTGCAAAAAGAGGAACAGGTACATTTTAAAACATCATGTAGGAACTAAGTGCAGTCTGCTAATCTTTAATAACTGAAGTTTTGTTACTTTAAAAGGTTTGTTAATTTTAAGTTTAGTTAACTTAAAACGTGACCCACTGTATTGGATCTGTGGCGAGTCCAGTCCAGTCCAGGTTCTAATTAAATGATTAGCCAACTGCTAATAGCTAATATAGTGCACCCTACAGTAACTTCAAAGTGAAAAAGTCTGAAATTACTGCAACTTCAAGATGAAAATGATTTAAATATAATATATACTAACTACACATTTGCATATAGTAATTAATTTCATGAAATTCATTTGTTTATACAGCATACTGGCTGCGTCCCAGCACAGCTCTCAGTCTACAAGTCTTGCCAGCAGCTATTCTCATTTAAAAAGGAACCAGCAGCTATGCAGCAGGATCAAAGCTTTGGATTCTACTGTTACTGGACCCCCCACATGCAAACCTATATTTTCATGTGGCAATGTTTCATAAGATTAAGTCTGGGCCTGGGTTGCTCATTAGAGAAATGTGCCAGTGAACTGATATTTACTTAAATTATAATTACTGATATTTACTGGCAACTGAATTAATCGAAGCACAGTGGGATATTCCTGTTCCTCCATTTTCTTTGTCACCCCAGAAATGCTTTAAGACATGAGGAAACAGATGCATCCAGCTAACGTCAGTTACACTAAACATGGCCAAAAATACACTCAACACACTACACTCACACACGCTGTTAAGTACACCTGATCAACTGCTCTTAAATGCAAATGTCTAATCAGCTAATCACATGGTAGCCATGCATTTAGCAATGTAGACATGTTCTTCCAGGCAGTCCCATTATGACACTGTGTGCATGAGAATTACAGACTTGGGCAGAAAGGAAACATGAGTTCTTTGTCAAAGTGACCTGACTTTCATTTCAAGGATCATCACTGATGATATTCCCAATGTTGGGGTGCATAGGATGGCTATGCCTGCTGGGTATCAGGGTAGGAGTGGGACCTGGAGCAATCTGACTTTGTTTGTTTCTTTGTTTGTTTGTTTTTTAAATTGATGTTCATGTGTTCAAGAGCCTTGTGAATCAGTCCCCCAGGGTCAAACTGTCAGTGAGGAGTTCTACTCAGTGATGGAGCATGCCAGTGTGTCATCTTGCACTGGCACCCAGTAGGGCACAACAACACAGTCTTCGCTCACCATCAATTTAAGTCAACGTAATTGCCTCCCTAATAATCCCTTTTTTGTGTGTTTTTGTTTGTGTTTTAAGATTAAGCTCTACATTTATATGTACTAATATTGAACTAATTATTCAAACCTAACCACAGAGTGGCAACAGGCAAAACTAATAAGAATTTTTAAAAAGGGTCTATAAAGTGGACAAGGAAGGTGACAGAAAAGCAGGTTACAGGTGGGATGAAATAAGGGAACAGCTTATTACTTATTTCCATGGTTATGAAAGTGCTACCCTTGCGTGCCTTTCAGCCCATTTGCAAAAAGAAATACTGCACACCTTTACATTTCATATTCACAGTTCATGTTATACTAGGATATGTATATGAGTGAAGAACAGCACAAAGGAAGCATTTCCTTCACAATTTAAACTCCTCTGTTCTAACAGTTACAGTATATTAGATTTTCTAACAGCTGGTGTCAAGAAATATAGTAGGTCTCTCAGTAATAATCCGGCAAAAATATGACAATAATAAAGCTAAAACACCAGCATCCAAAAAGACAAACAAAATAATTGATAAATCTGTTTAAAATGTCACCTAAATTTTATTGTTGTGAAAACTACAAAACAATACATGTGTGGGTATTCACAGAAGATTTTTTTTTTTTTTGTAATTGCACAGATTCGGCAGATTTTGGACAAATTTATAGACTCCCCAGCCATCAGCATTCTTAAACACTTAATGAGAAATAGAGACAGATGATATAAATAAAACACACCAATGACTTTCAGTGGTCTACAAATTCACAGTCCTCAAGATACTCAGTCACTCACACAAACACTAAACTATTGTCCCCATGAGTGTTGTTTTCAGTTTGAGGATATTTCATTTTATTTATTTATTTAAAAGGGAAAATGCAGTTTAACATAGTTCCAGTATGGAGAATGAACCTGATGCGCTGCACATAGAGTTTATGGCTGTTGCTAATATTCAAACTTTGTACCTATTTTAACAGCATATTAACAGAAGATGTAGATGAAAACTTTTTTTCTCTGCCTTCACAGCAATGGAAGTGATATCAGGCTGATGAAAATAGAATAAAACTATATTTATGTAAGAGAAACAGGCTTAAATAGGGTGCTAGAAGAATGAATAGCCATAGGGATAATGGCACATCAGGTTAAATGATGAAGACAAGACATTGTGGTAGGGAAGAGGAGCGATGGGATACATCTAAAAACATTTTAACTTCTTTCTCCTTTCGTTCTCCCTCGCTCATCAAGAACCATATTGCAGGAAGCGACAACAGGAACAGAGTTGAGGAATGAAGGGAATAAACCCAAATGGAGCTTGTCTTGGGTAGTTTATCCTCTGTCCTCAATAACTGATATACAGTACTGTGCAGTCACCTTTCATTTCTTGATGTTTTTCTAGGGAAACATCTGCAAATATCTATGGAAATATGAATTAAAAGGCAAAAACAGAGTTTGTTCAATTCTACTAATCTTGATAGTCTTTTTGTATGACCACCTTTATTCTTCAATACAGCCTGCTTATCCAAACTATCTTGTAATTTCTTTTAGTAGTCTTCAGGAATAGATCTCCAGGCTTCTTGAAGGACAAAGCTCTTCTTTGGATGTTGTGCTTGAATGATTCATAGGTCAGTGTTCAGCAAACAAAAAAAAAGCTTTCCACTCAAAATGGTCAGGTACAAGGACAAGAGTGAAAAAGAGTCATAAAAGCAGCAAATGTTCAAAGAAAAACTTTAAAAGACCTCCAGAGTGCCTGGAGAACTATTACTCACGTACACTTTAAATATTGACAGAAAGTCTGGCTCCTTGGAAGCGAAATATAAAGAAAAGTTGGTTGACTCTTGACTTTTGCACAGTATTGTATGTTATTGATAAAGTGGCCCTGTCAGAAGTGATGTAGCTCAAGCCTGGATTTTTGAATTGCAGCCAACACTGAAAATACTGCTGGCTCTAACTGCCAATGTTACAAGTATGAAACTCGCACTCACAGTGACACTTACTGTGAGTTATGACGTGTTATATCCACATTTCTGGCTCTCTGACAACTGTGATTTTTCAAAATGTACCAGCGATGTAACCAGAGGGAGCTCGGGTCACCTTCCACACCTTAAACAACTTTGTGCAAAGTTGCAAATGGAAAGCAACAAGGAATGCATCAGCATTTTGTAACTGGGTTACGGAGTAAAGAATGATTGATGAGTTTTTAATCATAGAAGGGTAAGACACAAACACTGGGAAAGGAAAAAAAAAGAGGGGGGAAGCAATCGGATTCTTCATGTTCCATGCCTTTCTTATCTGGATGTTGGGGGAGGAGGGGGGCTCTGGGAGATAATCACTCATGTCCTGTTTACATAATCATGCTTATTTATTGTAACTAGCTCCCACTGTATCATTTCCTTCTAATTCAGACTCTGCTCAGTTCTCGAAGATGCATCCCTCGGGTTGGGTATTTTATTTATGCACCTTTTTGTGCATTTGGATTTAAAGCATACACACTTCAGGGTCAATGTAACAAGATTTGCAATTATTAATAATATGTTTAACTAGACTTGTAATGGCTCAGTAAGTGCCTAGCTTCTAGTTGCTTGACCTCACACAGCTGCTAGGTGTGTGTGTGTGTGTGTGTGTGCGTGCGTGCGTGTGTGTGTGTGCCTGTTTCCTCTGTTTTCTGTCTTTTAATGGACTTCTGAATTCTTTTTACTTCACAGCTGATGCAGAAACAAGAAAGACCAGTTGATCCAGTATGCTGCTATACAGCTTTATCAAATCCAATAACTTAACACTTATCTCTGCCTACACTGAGTGGGCTTATTTATATTCAAGAGTAGACAACAAAATGAAGCAGAAGAGTAAAAAAAAATGTACATACATACTGCTGTATGTGATTGCACAGTTGGTAAATCAACTGACAGCAATTCAATTTTTTTCAATTTTATTTATATAGTGCCAAATCACAACAATAGTTTCCTAAAGGTGCTTTATATTGTAAGGTAAAGACCCTAAAATAATACAGAGAAAAGAGAGAAAACCCCAACAATAACACCAGATGTACAAAACATTTTCTATTTTCCAATTTGGCCATTCAGCAATTCGCTTTGAGCAAAACTCTGACATTAAACACTTGACCAAAGAATTAAACCTGTGGCAGTGATTAGGAAAACACATCTACTCCAAGTGAAAAACGCACCTATCAATCAATGTGCACATGAAAACATGAACGTGGACTCGTGAACGAGCTTTAGCTGTCAGGGCTAGCGCTGTGTGCAGGCAGGGTGTGGACTCAGATGCAGGACTCGGAAACAGGAAGTTAACTGAAGGCACAGCTTTATTTGCAAAAACAAACTAAGAACCTCAAGCTCGAACTAAAACTAACCAGACTCAGGGAACTAAACTAGGAAGTATAGACTAGGAGAGGGAACAGGAACTTGACCTGAAGACGGAGGGCGAGACACAGCACGGAGAAGGTCAGGGTGACGTTAACGACGTGACAAAGAACTGATGGAGACGCTGACATAAATACACAGAAGGATAACGATGACGTGAAAGCACAGCTGACGCGGATAACTGTAACGAGACAGGAGAGGGGCAAACACCACATGACGTACAGTGATGGATACTAGGTAAAACAGGGAGTACACAGAGACGCAGACTGGAAGGGGAGAGAGGGAAAAGAGAGGAGCACGAGAGAGAGAGGCAGACATGACGGGCAGGGAATAAGACACAAGGGGAAACAAGAACTCACACTACAAAATAAACACAGACACACAGGGGGAGGCACAGGGGCAAGGACACAAGGGGAACCCTAATAACCAAAAGCTAAACCGAACAACCTGGTTACTATAGAATAAACACAGTGGACCTAAAACACAAAAACTAACACCAAATGACAAAGATACAAGAAAACTCAAAACACTGGGTCAAAAGGACCCAGGACCATGACATTAGCATTGCAAGTATACCCCTGGTAGCTCATCTCTTTCTAAAGATAAAGTGAGCAAAATGTAAGAATATAAGAGAAAAATGGTAATGTGCATGCTTTGAGATCGCTTCAGTCCATCCACCCTCATCCCTTACAATATTACAGAACAATCACCATTGTACTGTAGTATTTTTTGTCTTTCATTTTGTAATAACACAATTAATTGTAATTTTAATTTTTACATATATTCTTGATTTTCTGGATAGTCTTCACAGAGGCATGTGTTTGTCTAAAATATATCACTGTGTTACTACTGCTTTAATAAAGTATTCCAAAGTGTGTATGTTTTTGTTGTCAAAAAGCCTTTTTTTAACAAAGGATTGTTTGCGGTGTTTCATTATGTCCTTGTTATCTCCAAGTGTTCTGACAACGAGTGTGTAAGTCCAACCTGAAACTTAAATGACATCTTCTTGTCTTCTTTCTCTCTCCAAGTAAGGAAAAACTTGATGTCTCTACTTTTTATTTATTTATCAATTATTTATACTTTTACTGTGTTATTGTGATCTGCTCTTTTTGAATGCACCTGGCCAGTAACCTAAAGAGTTTTAGGTTCATTTTACTAGTGGATGTGAAAATTGTATATATCACCGTTCTCTATATGTTGGTGCTAAGTGGTCATCTCTGTATGTCTGTAGACTTTCCCATTGGTTGCATTTTATATACAGATCTCTTCTTCTGTTGCTTCTTTCTAATCTGTTTGCATATATGTGTAAAACGCACAACCAGCATAGCTCTTACAATATTTTAGAAATGTTTTTCTCCGGAATCAGAAGAATTTTAGTAGAAAAAGGCTTTTAATATGCTTATCATGTTTATTTGAATAATCGAATCAAGGACTTGAAATTGCCAGGACTGGTAATGAGTTTTCATTCATTTTAAAGGATTGAGTAAATAGTTCTCTTGGCCAGTGTTGGTTTTTTTCTTGATATGTTATTGCATATGAATCAGATCTTTGTGTTTAATTGCCTGTATTGAATGTCAGTCGAATTGTTTCTTAATGTGTAATAATTTTTGCAATTTCAGCCTCAGATCTCTCTGAAAATTGCATTTTTATTCTGAATGAGACTTTACCTGCATAAAAAACTATGATAAAAGTATAAAAATCATAATAAAATAGGGGGGAAAGCTGTAAAGTCCTTTGCAATCCTCTTCATTTCAAGGTAAAATGTTAATTGAAAAGTAATGTTCATCTAGTAATGTTGTCTACTACAGTATGCCAACTGCATACTGGAGATAGCGCTTCTGAAGGATAACTGCATGAAAACAAAATGAGGCATACAACAATAAATTATGGCTTCAAGCTGAAAAGGATATAGGCCAGCTGGATGAATGAGTCCCTAAGGAAATGAACAAGATCATCATTATTTAATCTCATACTGACATCCAGTATTGAAGAACAATAAGGGTCAGTTTAATGTAGCAGAAAATATATATCAATGAAAAGAACATAACTGTAAAAAATTCATGTGAGTCCAGTTCTCTAGTGAGTTTGGTCTAATCATTATCGATTTTAGTGCTGTAAAAGTAGGTGTCCTTAACTAGTTGCAGGGAGAAGATAGTTTGGGTATTTAGGGCCAGATTTACTAATGTGTTGTGCCAGTGTAAACTGGGTTTTGTTGTGTAAAAAAAAAAGTTTTTGCTATATTCACAAAGAGAGTGTAGTGACAAGATTACATGCAAGAAATGGGAACTCAGAAATTGTTGCGACTGACCCTGTTGGATATGTATTTCTGGGAGTCCCTTTTTCAAGATGCAAAATGTAGGGAAGAGAATATTTAAATCAGCTGCTCACATTCATTTACTAATGCTTATGATACACAATTTACTGCTTGTTGTGCTGTTACTTAACACAGAAAAAACGTGAGATTGAATGTGAGAAACTGGCACAACTGGTTAACACCTCGGTATTGCACCTTTCTGACAAAACTAAGGTTTTCAGTGCAACACTCTATTCTTCTTTGTGATCAAGTTCACCTAGCAACTGTTAGCAACCTCCCACAACCACTTGCCAACTGGTCAAGGACTAAATATTTTCCTAGCAACCAGGCAGTAGCCAACCAGTCCCTAGGCCTGCATAATTAAGGCATAAGTGATGTCACAGCAATTTTAAAATATACACACCACATATAGAAGATGAAAAAATAAATGTTGAAAAGTGAACACAGAATTTACATGCAAATCATGTTCTGTTATAATACTTCAGTAACTATTAAAACAATAATCAATAAGTTCTTTGATAGTTTAAAATTAACAACAAAGGCATAGAAGGTTGCAGAATCTCGGTATCTAATATCAAAACACTGTGTACAAAAAAAAAAAGATGAGAAACAATTAAAAACTGTATTGTTACCAAAGATGATTAAAGCAGTAATTTCTTCCAAAACCAAACATCAATTTATCTGTCATAAGGTTGCCTCTTGTTGGTATGTTTTAATTATGAGCAACACTAATGCTAATTCAATCGTGTGTACAATAGCACTTCCCTAGATAATTTTATTCATGGTAAATCAAGCATTTCACTCAGAAAAATGTGATGTCGTTTATTTAAGCTGTCCTTATCTCAGTAGCGAGAAATATTAAAGCACAGTGTTGCTGAGAAGCAAAATTTGTAGAGTTAAATGTATTGTCTGTTACATGCAGCATATATAAGAACAAATAAAGCAATTTACAGTATTATAAACAACTCAAGAAATCCTGGTATTGCTAATCTTCAAAGGTACAATTTAAATTTTGTTTTTGTTTTTTTTCGGAGAAAAAATATTTCACCCTCATTTTTAGAAGCTTGGGGTTCTTGGGATTGATATATCAATCAATGACTGCTTCAGCATTATTGCCCTAAAAAAGGTGTTCCAACTGCATAATGTTGGAACACAAAGGTTAAAAAATAAAGCTATTTGAATAAATAAATGTCCAAAATCTGTCTTTAAAACACCAAAATAGTCTTCTTCATATATTCATGTACATGCACATATGTTTTTGTATACTTATTTCAAAAATGATATTAGTGTTAGAAGTAGCTGACACTGTATCCTGGTCCCTGAAGAATAAACACTCAGGTCAAAAGTCAAACTCTTTTCATCAAATAAATGTGGTTTGTTGCCTGAGAGCGATGCCATGCCATAGAGAGCTAAACACCACTATTCCAAAGACTCAAGACTTGCAAATTCAAATATGTGCAACTATTATTCCCCTGCTGCTCTCTTTGATATCAGACTCAGTGGATCAGTGAATGAGAAACAGTCATATGTTTTCCAAATAACTTCAGAAGAAAAGCTGGGCTCTTTTGTGTCCAGCTCTCTTAATCACTTTTCTTTCCACAAGGGGATTCAATGATATGTGAGAGCTGCGTGGATGTTTTCATTTCTACAAAATTTTCTCTTCGTCCCATATTTCTTCTGACTAATCTCCATCATTCTGCCTTCAACTCGATGCTTCTGACAGTTTCAGTTATAGGATTTCTCTTATCCTACACTTGTCCTTGCCTATTTGTCCCAGCCTACAATCCTTTTATAACATTTCCACCTCCCTTTGTCTCCTTGACAATTTTGCCCTCGCTCTTTGTTGTTGAACTGTGTGTCTGTACATGTAATTCGTGAAGACTGTAAGTTCCAGTTGTGTGACAGCGAGGCTTAAGCTGTCCAAGACGTTCTCTACAGTGATTAGCTCCAATTCCACAACTCGGCTAGAAGCTGACAATCATGTTATGACTTTCTCTTACATTTTATTGCACTTTCCCCTTTTCAAACTAATGGGGGTGAGCATGCATTCCTGTCTTGCTGTACGTCCCTCCCCTTTAATTTTCTCATTTCAAGTGTCTCTGCCTTGACATCATCTTCTCAGACTGTTAATCCAGTCTTGCCCCTTGTACCCCTGACATTGCCGCGAGAAGAGCAGATTGTAAAAGGGAGGAAGTGGGTGGTGACGTAAATAATCACAAAGACAGGCAGACGCAGTGTCATGTGAAGGTCTGTGTGTGTGTGCGTGTGTGTGTGTGTGTGTGTGTGTGTACAGTACTTCTGTTTTGAAGCATGTCACTTGTATGAAAAGAGGACAAGCTGAAGTCAAGACAGACAGTTTTAGCAGCCTTCACAGCGTTGATAAGAAGTCAGAGAGTTATGTTTTCCATTAGATGTGACCCCGATTTAAGGAAATGGTTTCACACTAAAACTATCACATTCTGTGAGATCTTATGAACCTTCATATAACATATAATCCATAAATCACCTATCAGCATGCTGGATACAGATCGGCTTCCAGTGCCAGTGCTTGACATTCTTAAACTCAAGACTGCCAATAAATTGCTAAAATATAGAAAGAGAGAACCTAACGTGGAACATTTCCATTATTGATCTGTCAAGGTAAAACCAGTACGTATAACCATGGTTAAAAGGAAACTACACCTTCCATTAATTCTAAAGTTTTACATATTATGACATATAAGAAAATATCTGGTCCACAGTGTCATTATTTATTTAACAAAAACTAAGCCAAAGTACAAAAGCAGTGTATGGAAATCTAAGAACACTAACAGTTTATAAAGGCACTTTTAGCAGCAATAACTTTAAGTAATATTTTTCCATATCAGTCTCTCACATTGCTGTAGAGGAATTTTGACCCAAAGTCATGGTCAGCTCAGTAACTAATTTGCCCAGATCTTGTGGCAGCAACGCAAAATCCAGTCATTTCACTTTATATTCTAACATTTTGAAATCATTTGAGAATAACTGCATCACTTGGCTCCAAATCTGCAGCCACTACTATATTTGTTTCCTATGACTGCAAAACATCAGCGAGAGCCTGACAAAAACTGAACACACTTGTATTGCGCAATGATTAGTTCTTTGGCTCAGTTCAAACTGTATGCAAAAGCATAAACATGCTATCATAGACGAGGGATTTCAGCAGTAGACCCAATAGATTTAGATGTCTGATGGCTGTTCTTTTCTTTTTTCTTTTAGATAAGTCTTATGCAGTAGAGAAGATGCTTGTTTGTTTGTTTTTTCTTGTTTGTTTGCTAAAGAAAACTTCCAATTTCATTTTTTAATAAAGAAACTCTCAAAACCTGTCTTGTTTAAAGAGTTCATTTACAACTTTTGTAATCTATTTCTTAGGCAACCCCAGATGCTCAGCCCTGCTATTAGGTATCTTCCAAACCTGACATAAACTGCCTATTATGCTGAAACAATGATCAAGCTTGTTGCTTTTGTTATGGCCTATCTTTAACTACATTCTTTAAAATTACACACATTAAAGCTGCTTTACATTCTTTCAACCTTTTGTACTGAATTTTCTTTCCCCTTTTGTGCTCTTCCAATGTTTCTTTTTGTTGGCATATTGCATTCATTTGAGTAGACAACATGAACTCACACTCGCATCAACTAGCTTTCAAATTCCACCCCTTCCAGGGAACTGTGTGCATTTTTTTTAATTGCAGTAGATGTTTGAATAGCCTTTTACTGTTAGGGTGCCTGGGTCATCGACCCAGAGTTTTCAGTTTTACATTATTATTGAACTTTGATTTTGATATTATTTATCATTTCTAGTCTTTTGGTTTCTTAGAGTTCTGTCTTATGGTTTATGTCTCTGTGTTCCATAGTTGCTCTGTCTCCCCTGTCAGCTGTATCCCCTTTTCAAGTCTGTGTCTCTGTGTTATGTTTCCTGTTTTACTTTGAAAGTCCGTGTCTTATGTTAATGTATCTGGGTTTGCTTCCCTTGTCTCGTTAGCCCTGATTTGTCCCAGCTGTGTTTCCCTCCTGTCTCCCATTCCCCGATTGCTCCCTCTGTGTATTTAAGTCCTGTGTTTTCTTTGGTCTATGTCGTGATCTATCGTCCCATGCTGTGTGTTTTGCTTGTCAACTGTTTTTTTTTTTTTGCTTAGTTTATGTTCTCAGTTCAGTTAGGTTTCTGTTTTCTACCATCCAGCAATAAAGCTGAGTTTTTTTAGTTAGCGTTTGCCTCCGAGTGTCTGCACATTGGGTTCTCCTTACCACCACTCCCACCTGCACATCAGCCTTCACATAACAGTTACATGTACCCAACATGTCTGATTTTTATGGAGACATGCTAGATGAAATGAGGTGTCATGGCTGCAAAAAATAGATGGATAAAGCAGGTTTTTTGGACATTCTTCTTAATAGCCTAAATTATACACAAAAGAGTAGTAAATTTGGGTTTATAGCAAATATATGAAGTATAGCTTCCACTTCATTTGCTTGTTCTTACTGACAAAAGCTAGATTTTTGTGTACTATTTACTTCTAACCTAAATAATATATCATTCTAGTAGCCCAAGACCAGAAATGATCAACAAGGTGAACCAGAATCAGCTAATAATACAATAATATAATAACAGAGAGGTGGTGATATGATTTCAAGTAATCTCGATGGAAATTCCTGCTATTTGTGTCATCTTACATGACTTTGTGGTTTAGTTTCTTAGTTTCACTCATAAATAATTATAGATGGTGACAGAAAATCCCAACTTTTTCCCTGATATTTTGTGCTAAAAAATTGCATATATGTGAGTTATTCATTCCTCCCAAAGAGTAATAAGTCATTGTAAGCTAAAAGATTGTGATGATGACACAGTATTTCCTCCACTTGATGATGCTGTATAAGTCCATCAGGCTTCTTATCAACTAAACCTAGATGGTCTGACTTTATAGCTGCAGTACTTTACTGCAGTAACAAATATTAACAATTCCTCAAAAGAACCAAAAGAAACATGAAAATGCTTTAAAAATGGATCCCACCAAATTATTAACATTTTAATAGAGAAGGTCTGCATAGTTGCATCTTTGAGGCCCAGTTATGCTGTATGTCATTATTTGATCTTTTCAATTTTGCCCCATTCTTCATTTAAATGGTTCATTTTCTGAACAGACTGCGAATTGAAATATACGTTTTTGAAACAAGAGCTGCCAACACATTTATTAGGACACATTTTTATTAAGATTAATGTAAATTTTAAATCATATGATGGAGAGTGAACAGCAACACCCAAGTATTACAAATAAAGTGTTTGTCCATACCTATTTGTTTGTCCAATCTCACATTCTTCTTCTCCTATACCATAACCATCTATTTTTTCTTCATAGCCAATAAAATCATTGGTACCTCCTCATTCATGACCTATAATCACAATCACAAACAACTCAGGTTGACCAGTAAAGCAGTTTACCTCCCTTCAGGCTATAGACATAGACCATCCATGTGAAAATATCCTTGCTTTAGCAAGACCTTTGTTCCAACATGTGATGTGTAGAGTATTTTTCATCATTTGCAAACATTTAGAATCAACTTGTTGATAGTCCAGCCATGATAGGAAGTCTTAATACAAATGTCTGAATGCTGAATATTCAGTGTTAATTCATTAAGGCATAAAAAAAACCTTAATGGAAGTTTGGCTTGGCTCCCATGTACACTTCACTTGTTGCAAATACTCAGAACTGCACATAAAATGTACTGCCAAGAGCACATTTATTCCATCACTCATTTTCAAATGCTGTGTCTTGGGATGGTTTGCTTTAAGTGAAACAGGAAAAGGGTATAAATATGCATTTGTGTGTTTTCATGTGTGAGAAATCCATTTGGAGCTGCTTCGTAGTGAAAAGTCTTCAAACTTGAGTCAGGTTGAGATGAAGGAGAATGAGAAGCAGAATATTTAAGCATTCTGTGGATTACTGAACTGATTCTGAAATTTCAGGTCAATCAAGGAGACTGAAAATGCAGCAATGCAATGCAAGTATTTTCTTCTTTTTGCATCATGTGCTCTGGCTGCTGGACTTGAGGTCAGCATACATTCACTCTGGGTTCCCTAATACCTCTGTGTTAGCATGCTGACCATTTTCTTCATCACTATAAACTGGAATCAGTTATCTGCCCATCATATAAAAATTGAACCACCGTTCTTTGCACCTGATTATAAAACATGCGAACGTTTGCAAACCGGTATGAGTGGAACAGAAACAAAGTTCAAAATAAATGTAAATTTTTACACCCATTTATTGTTTTTTTTAAAGTTATTATAAACCTGGATAGAAATTCCACACTGGAAAAATAACATCTCAAAGAAATCACTAAAAGCCCAACATTACCTTTTTTTTATATTCTCTGAAAAACCAATTTGTGTATCAATCAAGTTTTTAATTTCTAGCTTGGTCCCTGACTCTCTGGTTACCATCCCTATTTTGGCTACTCTCCACCCAATTACCAAGAATTGGTGTCTTACTCCCCATGTTTAGTTTTATTTTAGTATTATCTTCTATTCCAACTTCAAATTGCATGGCCCACTGTCCATCAAGGTTCAGTTACAGCTGTCCATTCCAAAATGGGCCTGTAGTGTGGGGGAGGATTAGACACATAGTTTGGTATCTTTAGGTAGATCACGTTTTACTAGGATATATCACAGTTGTAGCCTATGCTGCACATACAGTATAACCTGCTCCAACTTGCTCTGTGTTCAAGCTCCAGGTTGAAAACCATCACCATTTTCCACAAATGGGAATGCAGTGGTTTTCTTTCACCAGACATAAGACAATATGTTCTATTACTGTCTCATCAGTCCTCAAAACATTATTCCAAAAGCCTTCCATGTCATTTTTAGAAGAAAACAGATGTGCACAAGAGCTCTTTTAGGGAAGCAGTGCTTTATTGTTGCTCAGTGTTCTCATGAAATGAACATTAGCCAATATGAGACAGGCTTGTAGTTGCTTGTGAACTATTTCTGGAGTTATGTTTGACCATTCATGGAGAGCAGAACAATAGTCTTGAATTTCCTTCATGTGTATACCCTGTCTAAGTGGAGTATTTATCAACTACCTGACCAGCCTACTCCTTTTTGTCCTTCATGATATGAAGCAAAGATCAAATTTTATTAGAGCCTTTTTTCTTAAATAAAATTTGTTTCCTACAATCAGTTGTCACCAGTTCCATTGAAAACACCTGATTCTAATTTAACCAAACATACTGATAAACCAGGGATTCACTTATTATGGCCCTTTGCAAACATGAAGTGTATGATTATTTTTCTTAGGTAAATGAACAAGTATAATGGTTTCATGTAATTTGATTAATCAGGTTCTCACAATTAACTTTCAGGACTTTAAAATATGATGTTTCAGGTCATATTTCTATTTAATCTTAAAAAATTAATGAAAAGGGAAAAGGCGAAAAATGGTATGTCACAAAACAAGATGTTTTTGATTGCTGGCTTGCGGATTTTCACATTAAGAAAATACACATATCAACTGATGTAGTAACTACAGCTTGTCTCATATTACATACAGCAGTTTATGAGAAAAAATCTAATTAAATACTGACGATACATGTGCCACAGGAGACACATAGACACACACACACACACACTCAACACACACATATCTCAATACTTATGCAAATACAAGAGCAAGTGTTTACACTTACAGTCCTGCTCAAGTTTGTGTGTATCTACTTACAAGCTATGCTTGGCCACATAAGGGCCACATAAAATTGAATTAGAAAACCCACACAAAGAAATCCCTGGCTCTTTGAAGATAAATTCTAGTGTGAATGGTTATAGGGATTTATACACAAGCAGCTCAACTCTTAACCCCAGGTGATTTAACTTGCCTATGTCCTTCCGTTCAGGTGAAGTAATTGAGTAAATAGAAAGGCTATGAATATATTTCCATCTTATCTCCGCCCATAAATTCCTTTAGAAAGCTTAGCTCAGCAACTTGTGTTGGTCACAATGAAAACTGTATTGGCAGTAGGTCATGCTGTGCATGCACATCTCTGCCTGCTTTTCAAGATAAGAGTGATTATGAAGTGAAGGGTGGCATCGGATTTCTGCACCATCTTCTGTTCTCTTCTCTGCTCTAGTCTTTGATGAGACTGCGCGAATTTTCTGAAGGTTTCAAAAAGAAGCAGGGGGAAGCATTAAAGCCACTTGCCTATTCTTCTGTAGAATCACAGTATGCAACCAAAAGACTTTTGGTCTGTTGAAGCATAGCAAGAAAAATAAGTTGCAAGGGTAACTTTTTTGCACATCCAATGGATGCATGACAAGGCTAACATCTGGAGAACTGAAAGGACAAGCCAGTACGCCTGTAAACATACTGAAAAAGAATTACACGACTCATTAGACCACGCCGACTGTCTTTAACTGATCAATGGTCCAGTCCTGATGTCCGTCACAGGCACATTTAATCGTGAGATGAAATGGTTTGCAGTATGCCGTTTTGGCACTCTTTTCCTTGGGCACCAATGTCCCCACTGTTGCCTCATCAGTTGGCCTACCTTGGATCAGTTTTGGAAGGTACTTACCATCAAAATTAGTAGCAGCCCCCAAGACGACTGGGACAGAGCATCTGACTTGACCCATACAAAGTCACTCAGTTACAATCCTTATCCATTTTTCCTGCTTCCAACACATCAACTTCAAGGAATACTTACTTATGTGGCTGATATGTTCCCACTTTTTCAAAAAACTGAATCTGGTTTGGCCTGCTATTTAAACAGTGTTGATCAGGGTAAACTATTCTGTTGTTGTGTGCAGATATTTTTGCTGTAGTGTTTTTTTGTGTTGTTTTTTTATGCCTGAGGGTGAAAACACATATTCTCTGTGTTTTCTTCATTTTTATTACACCTGTCTGTTTTTCCATTTTTGTTCTAGATGGGAAATGCCTCCGAAACATTTCTGCTCATGTCTAAAATATCAAAAGACAATGACTTCATCATGGGAACTCTCTACACCATTTTTGGTGAGTGATTTATCCCCCCAAGGTCAATCCTTTTAATGTGGACTCAAATTCTTCAGCTCTTTACATTATATTGCTCTGTGTCCTAGGTGTGCTGTCGGTGCTCGGGAATGGCATCCTGCTGTTCGTGGCCTATAGAAAGAAGTCCTCGTTAAAGCCAGCAGAGTTCTTTGTGGTAAACCTGTCCATCAGTGACCTGAGCATGACCGTAACCTTGTTTCCACTTGCAATACCTTCAACCTACACACACATGTGAGTGACAATTCAGGTTTTCATCAGTCTTTCTAATTTCATCTAGTCCTCTTTTATGTCATCTTCACATTTTTTTATCTTCATGAGAGACAAGGACAGAAGGAAAAAGACAGACGAAGAGTGAGGCTAGAGGAGTGGTTTGAAAGGCAAGGCTGTAGCTGCCACTGACGAAAACCAGGGCTTTAAAAGCCTGAGCAGTAGTTTATGACATGCATTAAAAGACAAATTAAGGTCTTGTAAGCAGATGCTAGCAGACATAAATTTATCATATTTGATTATTTGTGGATACAACAGATAAAATAAAAATAAATGCATTTTTAAAGGATTTTACAATATTTCCATTTGTATAAAATGGAGGTGGAAATATACTAGCATGCTAGATTTGCAACAGATTGTATGGTGGATACTGTCACTTTAATCTTTCAGGGTAATGTCTTCAGTGTCTTTGACAATCCAGATTTGAAAAAACCCTCCACATTTATAAAAACATTGATATTCTAATTCTGAGATCATTTTAGCTCGTAATTCTTGCTGTGTGCTCATAGCATAGACCTTGGGAAGCAGCAGTAAGTGATTTCTGACTTTTTGGCCAGAGTTTTGCCTCTGAGGCTTTACAAGGTTGTTGAGTCCAACTGCAGCCTGAAATGATGACTACAGATGCTACTCAAGGTTGGAAAAAATGCTGAAAAAGACACAAGTAGCATAACAAGGCCCTGTGTAGTGCAGATGCAAAGCCAGCATTCTCAGTTTAATTCTGTGTGAAGGTTCCAGGTGTATGATTTTAAGTAGTATTTGTGCAAAAAAATAAACAATTCAAATGTCTTTTTAACTCCACTGTTATTGAGCTTTGGACAATAACATGTTTCCTGTTTTTGTAAAAATTTTTGTGGTGTACTGATAAAAATGTTTTAGATATTTTGGAAAGCATTTATGTCTCCTTTCGTTCATACTTCCTACATACTACTTTTGTCTGTCTTCTGTCTCTTCCTATGATTGTCTGCCTGCTGTCTTATTCTCTGAGCATTTGCTGCTGATATCTGTCATGTGCACCATTACTGGGTCAGAGTGCTTCGCCACGTGCCACAGTTGAATATGACCCAGGAGACCAGAAAATGTATTACCAGTCTCATCGACTGAAATTCACCAAAGGGAATTTGCAGGCAAACCCTTACTTAATATCACGCGGTAACACATGTTCTGTTTTCTCTCTCTCTTCACTCAGGTGGTTGTTTAACAAGACGGCCTGTACTGTGTATGCCTTTTGTGGTGTTTTGTTTGGCCTGTGCAGTCTGACCAACCTAACGGTGCTCTCCTGTGTCTGCTGGCTCAAGGTCTGCTGCCCTAACTATGGTAACAACACCAGTTTTTAATGCTTTACATTCCGATTCAGCATAAAGTTATTATCATAATAGTGAAACATTGCACTATTTTAATACTAAGGAATTTAGTGACCCACGAGTAAAAGTTTAAGAGTGACCCAAACTGAAGAAAATCAAAGGCATGCTTGTTTACAGTTATTGTGAAACTAGTGAAATGTGATTCTGTGTGAGTCACTTTAATGGCATGTGTGATTTCTGCTTGAAATGTAATTCCATTATCGCTTCTTTTCCATGGATGATCTACAGAAACCTTTTAGCAAGTTTTCAGGCGTTTTCCATTTAACATTTTTACATTCTGCAACTCATTATGAATCACAACCAAACTTATGCTCACGCACTCATATGAACTACTTTGCTTCAGTACTGTGTCAAACTGTTTCTGTATCGGAGTTCTCAGGCTGCGGTTGGTATTAGATGCAAGTGTCCCTGCCTCTTTCCAGTATCACTTCACAATAATTATTTCATGATGCTTTATTTTGTAACTAAAGACCCTACAGTATTACTCCAAGGACCCCCAATGATCCAACTATCCCGGCAGCCACTTGGCAGCAGTGGGAATGAAGAACTCATTTTAACAGGAAGAGACCTCTGGCAGACCCAGGCTCAGGGAGGGAGAGCAATCTGCTGTAGCCATTGGGGGGTATGAGCAGAAGAGAGAAAGAAAAGCATAGAGAGACAACAAGCACCCCCAACACAATAGCACTGCAGTGCATGAATACACTTTTGTTAGATGCAGATAACATCACAAACAAACCCAGAAGGTGTTTTATTTTGTTTTTTTTATTGTTGTTTTTTTTTTTTTGAGTCGCTGCCTTATACAAAGCGGCAGCATTATTGGATGTTACTAGAAAAAGTCTGCATTGAGAGGAGTGGTGGTGGAGTATGCAAGTTTCTTGTTTATACTTCATTTGGATATTTGAGTTTGGAGCTTTGGCTTTGTTTTCACCCTTTTATTTGTTTCATTTGTGGCTATTTTTTTATTCTTACCTGACTCACTGGTGCCTCACATCAAGAAGGTCCTGAGTTCAATTCCACCATCAGGCCAGGGCCTTTCTGTGTGGAGTTTGCATGTGCATCTCCCTGTGTTTGTGTGGGTTCTCTCTGGCTTCTCCCATAGTCCAAAGATATCCAATTTTTGGGGTTAATTGGTAAATCTAAATTGCTCATAGGTGTGAATGTGAATGGTTGTCTCTATGTGTTAGGTCTGTGACAGACTGGAAACCTGTCCAGGCCCAGGGTGCCTCTTTTCCTATGACAGCTGGGATAGGCTCCAGCCCTGAATTGGATAAAGTGGAAGAATGGATGGATGGACTTAACTCACTGGTTAGGTTGTGTTGTACAGAGTACTTCCTTAGGCAAAGATAGAGAAAATAGTCTTTGGCACTGGAAATTACCTCCCTGCATGTTTACACCTTCCATTGAAATGATATGCAGGGGTCTTTTACATCAAATCAAATCACTTTTATTGTCACATCACATGTGCTGGTACATTGGTACAGCACATGTGAGTGAAATTCTTGTGTGCAAGCTTCACAAGCAACAGAGGTGTGCAAAATACAAATAACATAAGAACAAAGCAAAATATAAGAATAGGAATGTGAGAATTATAAGAATAAATATATGTACAAATATAAGAATGTATGCACATTACTGAATTTGTATACCAAATATATATATATATATATATTCATACATATGTGTGTGTGTGTGTGTGTGTGTGTGTGTGTCCCACATGTTGCATGCTCTAGTTT
>VUQG01041632.1:0-12930 GCA_015106755.1 Etia nguti | reverse complement strand
GTTGTGACATACTGCTTCCATTTCTGAATGATTGCTTGAACAGTGCTCCGTGGGATGTTCAAGGCTTGGGAAATCTTTTTGTAGCCTAAGCCTGCTTTAAATTTCTCAATAACTTTATCCCTGACCTGTCTGGTGTGTTCTTTGGACTTCATGGTGTTGTTGCTCCCAATATTCTCTTAGACAACCTCTGAGGCCGTCACAGAGCAGCTGTATTTGTACTGACATTAGATTACACACAGGTGCACTCTATTTAGTCATTAGCACTCATCAGGCAATGTCTATGGGCAACTGACTGCACTCAGACCCCAAAATGTTTGGAATCATGTATGATTTTCGTTCCACTTCTCACGTGTACACCACTTTGTATTGGTCTTTCACGTGGAATTCCAATAAAATTGATTCATGTTTGTGGCTGTTATGTGACAAAATGTGGAAAAGTTCAAGGGGGCCGAATACTTTTGCAAGCAACTGTAGTGGCCCTCCCTATCCCTTTTATTAGATAGATATTTAAAACAGATCTCTCATGATATCAAAATTGTAATCCCGCTGCGGTGCCCAGATTTGTATGGTGATGAATAGACATGCTTATGAAAACCTGGTTGTAGCTTTTTGTGTTCTTGATCTGACAAATGTGTCTCCTGTAGAAGGGCTACATGAACCATGTCTTTCTTTAGTTTAGACAGTATCTTGGACCTTTTTTTGTGGGCTGATTATTCCATTTACATTAAAGGAGAGGATATTAACAGTGTTTGCCATTTTTAAGGTGGAACGTTGTTGTCAAAATAAGCATAACCACTTTGTCCAAACAGTGCTGCACAGAACCACTGCTAACAAGATAACAATCAAACAGATAATAAGAAAATAAAACAGGATTTCCACTTGTGGGTGTTTTTAAAAAAGAAAAGAAAAAAAGAAAAAAGGAAACCCTGCAAGACCTGGTGTAACAAGTCTTTAAGGGGGTCAGCCACACACTTCGGAGTGGGCCCCCTGATTAGAAGTCAATTGCGCAAGGAGGACGCTCCCACACTGAGCATGAGCCAGTACTCCCGCCATCTCAATTAAGACAAAGCAATAGTTCTAAATATTACGCCTTTCTCTTTCCTTGTCATTTTATTGTCTCTTCTTTCAGAAATCAGGAAAGGTTAAGAAAAAAACAGTAGGTAGCTCAAGGAGAATAGATTATGTTACCTGTAACTAGAGATGGGCAGTAACGCGTTAATCCGATTATTTTTTTCAAGTAACGAGCAATGTAAGGGATTACTATTGCAAAAAAGTAATTAGATTACTGTTACTTTCCCGTAGGCACGCTGCGTTACTGTGTTACTAAACCGTCGTGATTTTGTTTGTGAGAGTGTCTCATGACAATAATGTAAGTGCGTGCGACGTCCGTGGCAGGAACAGACGTGTGTAGATCAACAATGGATAATATGGAGTGCGGGAGAGAGTACGACCATGCAGCGTTTAAAGTGTGGATGTACTTACATTATTTTAAGTTTTATTCCGTAAAAAGTGTCAAAAACATCAGCGTCCTCTGTACACTCTGTGTGGGAGGAAAACTTCTTTCTACAGCGAAAAATTAAACTTCAAATCTGAGCAAGCACCGAGCACACTGCCACAGGAATGTGAAGTTCACAGAGAAATCCCGGGCTCCCTCCACTGACACAACTGCTGCGGCACCGGGCAAACCTCCACCCGCCCCACTCCTGCTAAACAGGTGACAATAGATTTAAGAGTGACAGGACTCAGTGCTGCTGAACCTTTGATTTTATTTATTTTTTGCTGTGTTTTACTTGCATCTATTTGAAAGAGTGAGTGTAAACAAAAAACACTATTTTATTTTATATGATGGAATATGCACAAAATAGGTTTAAATGTTAAAGAATTTCTTCAAGTCAAAGACTGTTGCATATAATTTAATTTTTGCTTAATGCAATCTGCATATAATTATAAGATTAAAACTAATGAAACATTTATGAAAAAGAGGCTTTCCATTTGATTCAATTTCATATGATGGATTATGCATTAAAAATAGAATTGGGCTGAATGGTCTATTGCTTTATTACGTATTCAGGTTGTGTAATTAGTAAATAATTACTTTTTTCAAGTAACTTGACCAACACTGCCTGTAACTGGTTAATATGCATCAACATCATACTGGTAGTGGTATTGCATTCATAGTGGGTCTCTTCTGTACTGTTGCAGTCTCTCCTTGACTGACACAGGGTCCACTTGTCCCAAGTCCTCTGGTGTGCATTGCTTTTCTCTCTTGTTCCCTTTTGTGGTCCATGTTAGTTTCTTGATCCGTGCCATCGGTGTCTCTGGTGGTTTGTACTAATACTAATCTGTTTACCCTTCCATTGGAACTACTTCATTTGCCATGGTTTTTTTTGAGTATTTCTTCCTTAGTCTTGTAACTCAGAAAGTGTATAATAATGGACCGAGGTGGGGCTCCGCCTGTGGGGGTCACGGTGAGGGCGCGGTACGCTCGCTCAGTGTGTAAGTTCAATGTCGGGGGGAGCTGCAGGTTCTCTCTCAAAAAATCTTCAACAAAGTCTGTCATAGTGGAAACACTTTTCTCTTCATTCTCAGCTATGCCATATATCCTGACATTTTTTCGGTGGGAGCGTCCTTCCTGTTCGGTGATTTGAGAATCGAGTTTGGATTCTAGTTTTAGTAGCTCCGTAACCACATCCTCCACTGCTTGAACCCGTTCCTCCGTGTCCAGAATACTGCCCTCTGCTTCCTCAAGTCTTGCATTGGTTTTGCACACTTAGGCCTTAACTTCTTCAAACTGTTGCGTTTTTTCTTTTCTGAAGTTCTTAATTTCCATAAGTATCGCCCTCAGGTCAACTTTTGACCTGAGGGTGAACTTTTTTTGCCCTTTTTCACCCTCAGGTCAACTTTGTCGTCCTCATCCATTTTGTCGTTTTTGCTAGCATTAGCCCCAGTGGTAGCCAAAATGTCTCCCTCTTAGTTAACTTCACTTTCTTCAGTATCCATCTCAGTCATAGTTTCAACTCATTTCTTGGTTTTTGTCTTGCCGTGTTTGTCGCTCACCATAGTCCCATCCTAGTTAGCCACTTTCAGCTGTTTATCTTGTTTGTATTTTGAGTTTTCAGGGGCTTTGACAAAAAAAAGAGCTGGGAGCAGTAGTTCTATGCAGCTACCTCCACTGCGCGACCAGCAGTGCCTCAACTGTTGAGCATTTTCATTCAACTTTTAAATAACACACAGTTAGCATACATCAGTTTGTTTTTCACCACTTCTCATAATATGAAAAAGTATAAAGTCATAGGTACAGATACAATATCTCATTCGAAAACATGATGACTTACATGTAAGCTTAAGATTTCCAGTTCATCAAATACTAGTAAACATGCCTTACCTTTAAATATAACCTTTCTTCTTCATCTCCTGTCCTGTCACATCTTTCTCCATCTATGAGTGAATTTCGCTCTCTTTGTGTTCTCTCCTTGGAAATACAGCAGGTGGATCTGCAGCTGGCATCACACTGTGTGACAATCTGCACACACAAACATGCTGTGTTTGGTGATTTTTGTTGAGCTGATAGATACATTGCAATTGAAATTACCTTTCACTTAAAAATACGTCACTTCCTTTATTCTCCACTCCTCTTTTGTAGTGCTAGCCAGATTAGCTAGATGCTGATGTAACGCAACCGTACTTCTGCAGCGGTTTTAATGCCATGATGAAAAAAAACGAACCACAAACAAACAAACAAACAAACAAAAAACAAAACAAAAACAGACAGGCACACGTTAACCTTTAACTATGGCACACAGTTTTGCCCATTTCTTCTGTTTTTATGTGACATTCCCTGCTAATTAATACACCAACAGGACTGCCTTTCATGTTTTACTTTTTAGGCTCAAATCGGTTTGATGTTTGAAGGCTTGTGAAATAACTCCCCTCAAATGTAACCTAAAAGCAACGAATCTGTTCTGAAAATGTAAGGAGTAGAAAGTACAGATATTTGTGTTAAAATGTAAGGAGTAAAAGTAAACGGTTGTCAGAAAAAAATAACTACTCAAGTACACATACCCGAAAACTCGACTTAAGTACAGCAAAAAATGCATTTGCATTTCATTACACCCCACCACTGAAAACAACAGAAAAAAAATCACTTACCTTAACAATTTAAGATATATCCTTTGTTTGTTTGTTTTTTAAGTCACCTCTTATGTCTCTGTACCTTGTTTCTTTTCACTTTGTGTTTTTTTTTTTTTTTCACGTGTGCGTGTGTGTGTTTTTCTTTGTAAATCATGTGTGTTTGTGTCTTGTTCCTTTTTTTCAGTGTGTATTAATCACAAACCCTGATTTGAGCCATGAACGCGACATATTTTCTGCACTCTGTATTTTCTGCAAACTTTCACACCTGGTTGAAAAAAAACAAATAAATGTGGCCACTTTTAAATAGCTCGTGACTGAATGTTTGGACTTAAATCAGAATAAATCAGGAAGATGTTAGGGTGAAAACCTAATTATAAAAATGTGAGTTTTAATTATTAATAATTAATGTGAGTGTAACAGTGGGTGTAGAGATCTGTGCTAGAAAAATTTGTTTGAAAACGGCAAAATCATCTAGAATTAATTTGCTAATTTTTCATTTTCATTAGGAATTTTTTTTTAAATAATGAAGATTCCATTAAATTCAAACTTTTGTAAAAAAAAAATTAAAAAAAAAATACACACAAATCTAACACTCCAAATACTCAATCTGTGGAAGTTAAATTAACTAACATGCAAATTTAAAATCCTTTATCACCGGTTACTTTGACTATGTTTGTTTTGTCACTCTACTTTGAAAGTCCACACCGGAAGTTTTGTATGTTCTCCGTGCAGTTTCTTTGTCTGGCCACTGGAGGGCAGTGGAAACTGGTGGCTCTCTGTATATTAAACTGTGTTTAAGATTACTCGGTTCTACCTTGGAAACAGGTGTGATTTTAAAGTATTTCATGTTTCAATAAGGGCAGGTCTGTCATAAGTTTGCTTTGAATGGAATCTTTAACCAAATGTCATACCAGAAGTATCTATCCCTGCCGGGACACCGTCCTTCCTGGTGTGGGTGTGGACACTGATGACTACACAAATAATGGAGGATACGCTTCACAACTATGGCTCTTGAGTTTAGTTTTACATTTAAGTAGTTTGCCCTACTTTTTTTATTTTTTGGTTGAGACTTTTAGTTGGCATGCTGTGCAAGGATGGGAAATCTTTTTGGAAAAAAGAAACAAACCCGAGTGACAGAACAAGACAAAGCGATTTTGGTAAGTGTCACACAGCTAGCTGAAGTGTTAGCCGGGAATTCTGTGCTGTAAAACAGAGCGAGCTGTTATGTGCTAATTTAACAACTTCGGTTATCGAGTAGCCCCCAGCGATATTTTATGAAGCAAAACCCTCAAAATTTTTATCATTATTCAGGGTCTACTCTTCAATGAGCAAACCAGAAGGATGTCTTAATATACTTAACCCCGTAATCCTCCTCGACTCGTTCTTTAAAGTGTGCTTTAAGCCAACACTATAAGTCATTCAAATTCTAACACTGTAGTGTACTTACATTTCTATGCCGATATTACCGGAGGACCTTAACGTAAGTGCAGCCAGTAATAATCAGATTATAGCTGCTGTAGTTTGTGCAGACTGCTACTATTTCTAAACCTGGATCAACAAGAAGCTGCTGTGTGGTATGGGTGAATTAGTTTGAAGCTTATCTGAGTGCACTGCAGATGTATGGTTTGTTCATGTCTCTATTTCCTCATTTCAGCAACTCAAACAGCAAAGAGATAAGCTCAGGCAGTATCAAAAGAAGATCAATGTGCAGCTGGAGAAGGAGAGGCTTCTGGCCAAACAGCTGCTGAAGGATGGAAAAAAAGAGTGAGTACAGTGTAGTCAATGAAACCATAGTTATTACTGAAAGCAGAGTAAAGGCATGTAAGCTCTCAGCATGAAATATGTAAATACTGCACAATAAGGAGCTTAATACTCAGGACAGGAAGGACAGCTTCCCCGCAACTGTCCTTGCAGCTGAGTTCCCAGAGCTCATTAATATAAAAATTAAAATTAAGAAAAATAAAGTTTTGAAATCTGCAATTCTGAAATGTTGTTCTAATTGATGTCTCTAAAGCTGGAGAAGGTTATGTCAGAAACTCTAAAATGCATTATTTGGGTATATAGGGCTGCATTGTTTCAGGCAGAAACCTTACAAAATAATAAATAGTGAAGAACACAAATCAAGGTGACGTCTTCAGTTGTTTTGCTTGTCTGAGCAGCAGAATCCAATATATTTCCCTTCACTGTCACCAAATTCAGTTTAACAGAGGGCTGCTCTGGATGAGAATCACATTCTCTCTGATCTTCTCAGTCTCATACTATCTGCACTTAGCATCAACCTTCCTTTTGTTTTGTCTGGATTATCTACTGCAGCTCACCGTGAGCACATGTTGGTACATGTGCTCACGGTGCTTGGTCAGAGAATCAGGATCAGGAAACTAAATGTAAATCCAAAGCCGGTTATTAGTGGCAAGAAAAAATGGGATGGGAGATGGGAAAGAAGAGAGTTTTTTAAGACGGCAACTGTTACAAAAAGAATTTGGGAAGACAAGACATTTTGTCCAGCACTGATTATTTTTTTTTAGTCAGTGTGTCTAGAAATTGTCAATCATCTCTTACAATTCTCCATCCTTACTACGAGCTTTAATGTGTTTATTTGAACAGGAAAGCTCTCCTCTTGCTGAAGAAGAAACGCTATCAAGATCAACTCTTGGACAAGACGGAGAACCAGATAAGCAACCTGGAGCGCATGGTGAGCGATCGGCGAGCTGCACTGACACTCAGCAGCATTTAGGTGACACTCACAGCTCCTCCCTGTGCTCCTCGTTTCAGGTTCAAGACCTGGAGTTTGCCCAGATCGAAAGGAAAGTCATCGATGGACTGAAAGTTGGAAATGAATGCCTGAAGAAAATGCATGAGGTAGGTGATGACATGTGGCCTGCAGATGCTTTTAAAATTCATCACCTGTTATTAATTCTGAACTGTTATCAACTCTTTTTCACTGCAGGTGATGTCTATTGAAGAAGTAGAACGGATTATGGATGAAACTCAAGATGCCATTGAGTACCAAAGGGTAGGTCCTCCACTTTCAGCTGGTAATCAGGTTCATTTATTTCTTTAACCTCTTCTACTTTGACTTCATTCTGCAAGTAGATGTGGAGAGAGTGAAAATTTAAAAGGATTTCTCAAGTCTCTGTAGATTAAATTTCACAGATGTAAAATTGCGTTTTTCTCCACAGTCATTTCACTTTTTAAAATTGTTGTCTTATGCAGCAAATTGACGACATGCTGGCCGGCTCCTTATCTCAGGAGGATGAAGATGCTGTGCTGGCTGAACTGGAGGCAATAACTCAGGTTAGTTTGATTGACTTTTTAAAAAAAAAACTTTTTTTAGCCCGAGCTTTCAGCAAGCAGCACCCTGCTCTTCATTTGGATTCTGAGTTCTGACCTGTCGGATAATGAACTTTCTTTCAGGGAGATGTCGAGCTTCCTGAGGTCCCTTCAGACAAACTGCCAGAAGTTCCAGAGGCCGCGGAGGAGCAACCAGGTTTGTTGTCTCATGTTTTTCCTATCCCAGGTTCACAGTGCTGCAGATTGCTGTTCAAAAAGCAAAAACGCAACTGACTACAGTCCCAACCAGAAGTCTTTCATTATCCATTGATAACTCTGTTGTCACACCTTCCCCTCAGGTTAAGAGTCTTAGTGTCATCCTTGACAGCACTTTTTCCTTCACAGCACATATAAATAATATCACTCGGCCTTCTTATTTTCATCTTCATGATATTAACCGCCTTCGTCCTTCGCTCACTCCAAACGGTACCCCCATACTTGTCAATGCTCTTGTCATAACCTCGCTCCCCCATATTTATCTGATCCTCTCTATACGTACTCACCCCATCATACACTCCGCTCTTCTTCAGCTTCCCTTCTGTCTGTTCCACCTGCTCGCCTGACTACCATGGGAATCAGAGCCTTTAGTTGTTCTGCTCCAAGACTTTGGAATGCACTTCCACCAGATCTCCGGACTACAAACTCTCTCTCTACTTTTAAATTGTGTCTTAAAACCCATCTATTCATCATGACTCGCTTTTAGTCTATTTTTTTACCTTGTTTAGCTTTTATACTTCCATAGTTGTTTTTTATTTTTGTTTACCTTATGTTTTTATTTTGTTGTACTAATGTAAGGTGACCTTGATAGTCTTTAAAGGCACTATAAATAAAATGTATTATTAGTATTATTATTATTATTATTACTGATGACCTCCAGAATATGTGCATCACATTTAATAGAAAAATCCAACAGCCATCCTCCCATCATGTTTCAGATTGCAGAGACCGTGATGAAACCTCAGTAATATTATCTTCTTTCCACGACTGTAAACACTTCACCACCAGAAAGTAATTTTAGAGGAGTCAAAAAATAGAAAGCTTTTATTAAAAGGCTGTGCTGAGTCACCGTGGGCCCCAGTGACCTTATCACTCTGTCTAAAACTAAAACACTCTTAAACCTCGCTGCTGTCTCACGTCTTTAAAAAATCTTTAATGAGGTGTCTTCATGTCACGTTGGCGCTTTATGATGTTTAAATGCAAAGCTCATAAGACAGAGGTCCTCAGAAAGCGAGGTTATTACACCTATCAACATCAAGTTTTTATTAAAATAAATGGCAAAAACCCACCCTGCAGCTGTTTGCAGCCACTACTTGCAGATTTTTGTGTCGATCATGGTTCTTTGGTTGAAGCGTCCAAATGTCTGGAAAGATTCCAGTCTCTTTGCCATCTATTGTGACTATCTTTGACTCTCAGTTAATGGTGAGGAATGGTACAGGCACACCTGACAGGAAGTCAAAAGTTGTCAGTTGCTGAAGCCTAAACACTCTGGTGACAGTTAAAACGTGTAACATGCATATGAGCGTGAAAACGTTACATTGGATTTACGTGCTTAAAAATGGCCTACATACATCCGCTTTCTATACACAAAAACACAAAAAAGGTAAAAGTATTTTTTATTTGATGTAAATGTTTTTAATCAATCCGAGTATATATGTGAAGAATCTTGGTAGTTCATAGGCAGAGTTTCTTCAAGATTGAAGCAGTCGTCTAGGAGTTCAAGAACAAATATAAAGACATACATACTCTATGGTCACTGTTGCATGATTAGTACTCAATATATACCGTATACATGTACATGTATAATCTGTATTAGGCCTGGTCAGTGACGCCCAACATCTGGTTGCTACAGAGAAGTTTGTAATTCTTTAACTGGTTGACAAGAAACCATAAGGGGGTTTTGGTTTTTGGTGCAGCACCGCGTGCTTCTTTGCATCCAGTTTCACTTTACCGATGGCAAATGTCCAGCAAATGCTCGCCAACCATTCAGAGAATACTCATTGTTCCTTAGCAACAAATGGTTGCCATATGTTCGCTGACCGGTCTCTAGGCCTCTGTGGCTGAAACCTCAGTTTTATTTCTGCATTGTTGAATCTGTGAGCTTTCTTCACTTGATCTGTGATCTCACAGCAGGTCCAGGTTGTGTGTTTTATGTTATTGGACAAGATGAAGGTGATGTTGTGTCTGCTGTCAGGTCAGGCTTTAAGAAAAATTAACTTGAGTTTTATTTTTGCATAGAAATGAGTTCAGTTCAGTGAAATAAAATAAAACAATAAAAAAATAAAACAATGTCAGTAAGTAAAGTTCAATAAAATAAACTAGTCTCAGCAGAGGAAAAAGCTTGGAGCATAAAATAATACATTGGTTAAGAAAAGAAGAAAACTTACAAAACTTCAGGAACATAACTGGTGTACATGGTATGCAAACAATAGCGAGCAGTGTAGATACTACAATGCCATAGAATACTGTAACATTACTTATAAAAGTCAGATTTAGCATATCACGACTCTACGGTCCCTCACTCTGCTTCTTTCTTTGTGAATCTTTTTGTTTCAGAGCGGCAGCGTCCCAAGAAGAAACCAGATCGAGAGGCGCTCGCTTTGTAGGAGCACGACTGAGGACCTTCAGCCGACAGCAGCTGGCCGCTCAAAGACCCAAAGACAGCAGCCAGTCTTGGATAACCGGGCCTCCTCCACCCCATCCAGCGGCTGTTTCTCCTCATGGGCTGCAGGTTCACACGTGAAGCGAGTCAGGACCGGTTCACCGCAGCCACAAATGCTGATTTGAACCACGAAGACCTGTGAGATCAGATAATCGTGCCTAACCTTTGTTTGAGTAGTTAACTGTGTTTACCATCAGTCATTTGACATACAGTGACCTAAAGCCATGTGTGTATATGTGTGTGTGTATATATATATATATATATATATATACACACATCATTTTAATTCCTCTCTCTACACGTCTTCACCTGATGGCTAATGTTTTTAAAGAGCCAGTTCACCCAAATTACAGAAACACACATTTACCTCAGTGCATCCAGTTCTGTGTTGCCATGTTTTGCTCAGATTGTGGTGATTTTTTTTTTTTTTTGTTTGGTCTTGTAGAGTTTTTTGCTAAACAGCTGCAGTAAATCCAGCTGAGATTAAATCGCTTTTTTCCTGCCGCAGAATAAATATATCTGTTCTGTCGTTTGTCCTGTCAGGGAGGGGTAAAAATGCAGAAGAGACTTTATGATGGTGCTGTCATCTGGCGACCTGATCCACTGTCCTGTCATCTTGTTTGCCCTCCGTGTGCTCCCCAGTAACTGATACCTGTACAGCCTGAGCAAGTTGGAGTAAATGGAGTTAGCCCTATCTACCCTTATTGCAGACTTTGTGACCTAAACACATAAAACAAAGTGACGCAGGAGTTAATTTCCAACTTTCAGCATGAACAGAGCCTCCTTCACATATGGCGATAAATTATTTAGCCTAACATTTGCCTGGCTCTTTACTTTCTTTGATATATGTAGTTCTACTAATGCACTCAGCCTGTTTTTATTTGTGTAAAATCTCCCACTCGCCCTCCCTGCAACAAACGCACACATCTGGTGAAACAAAAACTTGAGGAGAGCAAAACTAGCATCTCTGCAAACGTACAGTTACATAAACTTAAACTCACACCATCTGACAGAAACACCCTGCTCCTGTTTTCTCTCATTTTCAGATGATGGATCAGTAATCGGTGAATGTAATAATAGAGAAACAAGCTGGGGAAGCTATTGCTGACAGCTCCGACCATCATCGGTTTCTGACAAGTTCACATAGAGACATTTTTCTTCCATCTATTAACTTATTTGTGATAGCAAAAAGGGATGATTAGATCTAATTTCTGCTAATTTAAAAAAAATCTTTACTTATAAAACATTTGCATTCAGCAACAGGATCGAGGGGTAAGTTGTTTTTCTTGTGATTTGAGTGAACTGATCCTTTAAAGCAGGTATAACAGAAACATAACATTTTCTCTGTAAAGTCTTTGGTGTCTTCGTCTTACCGTAAAGGCCTTCTCTTTGTCTGTCTTTGCTTTCTGCTTTACTTAACCCACCCTGAAGTACCCAAAACAAAACAAAACAAAACAAACTATTTGCATCAGTTTCACAGAATATTCTCTCAGTCTGACCCCTTTTCAAGCAGCTTAACTAATCTAATTCCTCGCTCCCCTTGTGGATTAGTTCAGTGTCATTGGAGAAAGGGCTAATCATATCGTCTGTGGGCTTACCTCTGACGCCCAGACAACAGCTGGTAATCTCTTCAAGGTAGTAACTTGACAGAACCTGGGGCTTTACCCATCAAGTATTATCAAAACTAATTATTTCAGTGTGTGCTTATGATGCTTTAGATTTTCTTACATATTCATGTTAAAGTGGAGCAAGAAGGGTGGCCTACATCCATAAGGCTTAAAGCTTGTGCATCTTTGAAGATCCAGCTAACTAATCTGTAAATCAGTTAATCTCACACACAGAAAACACTGATGACTAATACTGACAGGCTGCGATTCGTCAGTCCTGCGGCAAACTGCTTGTCTTAAAATGGCCTCAGAAATTGTACCTCTATATATTGTTTTTACAATAAAAGTGTTTTTTTTTTTTTAGTTGTTGTTGTCGTTCGTTGTCTCACTGCCTGTAAATCGCCATTCAAATTGTTATTCAGCGAGTGAACGCAAGGTGGCAGCAGATGACTCAGTTTTTAAGCTGCTGGTCTCCATGCTCCAGTCCGCCCCCCCACCCCCCCTTTGATCACTGAGCTTCTGTCTCTAATATTGTAGGGTCCTTACATAAGGACCTTGAGATGACTGTTGTGAACTGGTGCTATGTAAATAAAACTGAATTAGGTACACAGTTTACTGTGGGGGTTGCCATCTCACTCCAGATGAAAGTTATCTTGTAGCTAAAATGTAATATTTTGGACTGCCTTATTTTTCTAAGTATATACCAATTAGGCATAGCGTTATGACCACCTGCCCAGCATTGTGTTGGTCCCCTATTTGCTCCCAAAACAGCCCTAACCTGTCAAGGCACGGACTTAACTAGATGCCTGAAGGTGTGCTGGGGTCCAGCACATCCCAGAGATGCCCAATTGGATCGAGATCTGGGAAATTTGGAGGTCAAGTCAACACCTCAAACTTGTTGTGCTCCTCAAATCGTTCCTGAACCAGTTTTTTTTTTGTGGCGGGGTGGATTATAATGCTGAAACTGAGACTGTAGAGGTGACAGTGGACTTCAGGAGACATCCCTCAACACTGCCCCCCCTCACCATATCAGACAGCCCGGTGTCGACTGTGGAGATCTTCAAGTTCCTGGGTACCACCATCTCCCAGGACCTGAAGTGGGAGACCAACATCAACTCCATCCTCAAAAAGACCCAGCAGAGGATGTACTTCCTGAGACAACTGGGGAAGTACAGTCTTCCACAGGAGCTGCTGATCCAGTTC
>VUQG01041631.1:0-13304 GCA_015106755.1 Etia nguti | reverse complement strand
GTGCTCTCCTCCTGTTTCACATTCCCTAATCACCTCAGTATGTATTTAAGCCCTGTGTTTTTCCCTGCCAGTTGTTGCGTCCTCTACGTTAGTTGTGTGTGATTCCCGGCCTAGTTAAACTATCCTAGGTCGAGTTTTTGTTTGTTGTATTGCCAAGTTTGTCTTGCCAGCAAATAAAGCTGCCGTCTTAAGTTAATGTTTTGTCTCGGAGTCCTGCACTTGGGTCCAGCCACTGCCAGCCACAGAGCTCACCGTGACAGTTTGTACGTGCTTTGAAATTTGTACGTGCTTTGCAGTTTGTACGTGCTTTGTCTTTAGGGGCCACCGTACATGAGATATTTGTCTGTGAAGTTTCCACCTCTGTGAGAGGAAGGAAGATTGAATTTCCTCTGGGGTGTTCAAAGCACAGAAAAAAGAGAATTAAATAATTCAGCAGCATTTCTAGACTGAAACACCTGCAGACGTCCACCAAACTGGCTGTTCCTGGAAACATGTGCTTCATTTTTATCAACAAAGATCGTTTCTGATGAGAGTGTGTGTGTATGTGAGAGAGAGTGTGTGTGTGTGTGTGTGTGTGTGTGTGTGTGCGCGCGTGCTCTGATCCGACCCATTCCAGCGTTCCTGAAACAACAAATGGGAGCATTTCTATGTTTAAGGACTCACAAACTGAGGGCTTCTTCACATGGGTACATATTAGCCGACGGGTCTGCATGACGACGGCCTCAAATTATTATTCCATATGTAAGAAAAACATACGGAGAGGCACATATGTAATTCCACTGGATCCACTGCGGGGTCTCGTTTGTATTCTATTGTCTGTAACGAGGGTTGGTGTGAGGCCACGCCCCCTCCGAGGCTCACTCTGATGAGTTAATATGCATATGCATGTGCAGCCCATATGAAGAAGTGTGTTTAATGCATCAGCACCTTGACCACGTAAGTTTAAGAAGGTCACTGTTTACTCTGTGTTCACAAATGGGCCAAAGTCCAAGAGAAGCTTCACAGTATCTGATCCATCGTTTCAACACCACCGATAAACTGCGCTGTGGTTATCTGTCCAAGGAGACGGCTCGCTTTTAAAGCTGTCCACACAAAGACCAAAGTCTGGTCACATTTAGGTAAAGCCTGAAGTCTTCACTGGTCTTTCTTACCATCAAAGTGAATCAGGAGCTGTAATCTGAGTAATGAACACACACTAATAACACTAATATTGATGTTCAGACTTCAGATTTCAGTGTGTGGAAAAAAGGCCTGAAAGTAGGTCAATGGATGATTGTTCCTTTTTATGGCATTTGGAGACGCCCGAGCTGGTTGGAGCTGTGTGTTGGGTTCGGGATTGTGCTTTGGGTTGCTCAGTGATGAGCAGCTAATACATGACTGCAGTCATAAACAAGCAGACTTGCTAAATGAACACAATACGGTGTAACTGGAACTCATTTCCTTATGTTCATGTTAAATGACGTGAAACAAAATCAATGGGTTTGAAGCTTCCTCTCATTTCAGGGTAAACGAGCTGCTGCAGAGAGTGGCTGAGCTCGCTGGTACTTAACCTCCTTCCTCTGAAGTCACCCTGAACTCGTTTTCTTCTGTTCCACAAAGTCCGACTGATCATCATCGGCCCGTCTGCAGGGTCATGAGAATATCACCACATGCAGCAGGAATTAACCAGAGCGCCCCGGGGAGTGGGACTCGTGGCCTCGTAGAACACGTAGAACATGTACTGTTTATAAGATTGGGGAAACCTGCAGTCAGCTGAGACTGAAGAAGTCACTTGGATGAGTGATGAAACATTTCTCCCACTGAAAACTCTATGTCCAGATGAACAGAATCAACTTTTGGAGATGTTTGAACATTATGTTCAGCAGAGTCCAGGTTCTGTGTACGCCACATTGATCGTAGCGTCCAAATGTGGAGAAGACGAAGAGAACGCTGGGCCCATAGCAGCTTTTGGTTGAGGCAGTGTGATGGAGATGGGCCAAAAACAAGGTGTGTCATCACTGGAGGTGACCTCACAGCACGCTGGTAGAAGAGCAACTGTTAACTGTCAAACAGGAACAGTGTAAGGTCTCCTACAAAATAACCTTATTTTAATGTATTTTTAAAAGCTACAATAAACTAAACATCCCTGAATTACACCAATCAGAGCGCTCCTCCATGGCCAGGATCACAGCGTCACTCCTCCTCCTACTCATCCTCACTAAGCATCGATCCAGAGGAAAACCCTCCGGAGGAAGATGATGTGCTCTTGAGATGCCCTTTACACTGCACAATTACAAAGAGGCTTATTACACACACACACACACACACAGGCACACACACACACACACAGTCACGTGTATTACCAACACTAATCAATAGCAGAACTAATGGGAATAGCAGGATCAAAGCTGACACACATACACACACACACACACACACACACACAGCTGAGTGGAATGCGGCGCTCATGTGGAGCTGGCTGACCTTCGGCCACTGACACTCGTCCTTGAGTCACATGACAGGAACTCTGAGTGAGCATGTGTGAAAACTGTAGAGCTGCACATGTGTGCAACTACAAGAATACTGTGTTCACACAGTGTGTGTGTGTGTGTGTGTGTGCGTGTGTGATATCCAGCCCTAACTATATGCTTTAGCAAAAAGGAAAGTTTGAAGCCTAATCTTAAAAGTAGAGATAGTGGGGGGGTGATGTAGGAGCAGCAACATGTAAAGACACATTGCTGAGTTGCTCTGCGGGGATACGCTATTTTTTTCACATAAATACTGTGACATTGGGCACTAACGCGTTATCTTTCGTCAGCTGAGTTACTACTGCAAATGTGTGCATCATTTAAGGGATCTTCGCAGCAATGTCAGGGTCTAAAAATACCAGAAAGACTGATGGAGCTACGGCTACTGATAGCAATGCTACATCCCCGGACACGGCCGCGCTAATGGCTGCTATAGCTAGCTCGGAGAAAAATGTAGTCGCCAAGATTTCTACGGTGGAAGCAAAAGTTGAGAACAAGTGCCAAGCTCTCAATGACCTGATTGATTCGCTTCGCAGTAATGTTTCTGGCCAAATAGATGATTTAGCTACTACTTGCACTGACCATCATAGTCGGCTAACTAGCCTGGAAGAAGCTACAAACACATATTTGGACCGGGTTGTGGACTTGAAGAAGCAAGTTAACGATCTGAAAGAAATTGTATCTGCTCTTTCTGACAAGACCGAAGACCTTGAGGGGAGACAGCGCAGATGTAACATTCGAATACTTGGCGTAAGGGAGCATTTTGAGACTGGGACGCATCCTGTCAACTCTGTGGCCCAGCTACTAAAGGAGGTTTTGGGCCTGGATACCGTTCCGACACCGGATCGGTCACATCGCAGCCTACAGCCCGTCTCTGCGAGAGACCAGAGACCCAGGCCACTTATTTTAAAATTTCACTACTTTCAAGAAAAGGAGGAGGTGCTTCTTAGGGCCGTGCTAAACAGCCCCCTGACCCATAATAGAGACATAATCCTAATTTTCCCAGACCTGCCATCTGCTGTCTCAAAGAGAAGGGGAGCCTTTAAAGAAGCCAAAGATCTACTGCACGGATGTCGGGCTGTGAGATACGGGATGCTGTACCCAGCGAAGTTAAGGATCTCTTCTCCTCTTGGAGAGGAAATATTCACCAATCCAGCTGCTGCTAATGACTACGTCAAGAATCTCATCTTGGCTGCGTGTGGAAGTCAAGATATGGGTTGAGTAGACTGTGCTACCTCAATTGCTGTCTGACTCTCAATTGTTCAATGACTCTGACTGCACTTTAGATAGAGGTTTGTACTCTTGCTACTTTTATAATTTAATAGGTCTTCTTATAATTGTTTACCACTGAGCAAAGTAAACGACCAAGAGAAGTCACGTGTGCCTTTCCAATCTACCAGATGTCTAAACATTATGTCATAGCTGGTGTTCCCTGTTAGAGACAACTTCTGTTTTAGAGAGTGAAGAGACATGCTGGATATAAGCTCTTTTGGGGGGAGGGGTAGTTTGCTCCCGGCTGGTGAGAGTTATGTTTGGTCATATTTCAATATCAGAAAGCTGTTAAACATCCTATATTCTGACCATTCAGTTGATCACCCCGAGATAATAGTTACACTGGATGCCGTGAAGGCTTTTGACTGTGTGGATTGGCAATAATAGTTCTCTCTTTCGAAAAAATTTGGCTTTGGTTCTAATTTTATTTCATGGATCAGGACTTTGTACTCAGCGCCCCTGTCTTCAGTCCGCACCAACACAATTTCGGAATACTTTTCTCTACATAGAGGCACCTGCCAGGGATGCCCCTTAAGTCCCCTGCTATTCAGTCTGGCAATAGAGCAGCTGGCAGCAGCATTGAGAGCGGACCCAAGAATAAGGGGGATCACTACTATTCATAAGTGCTCTTTGTATGCAGATGACCTCCTTTTGTACATTACAGACCCGGAGGCATCAATTCCTTCAGCTCTGGACCTCATTGGATCCTTTGGCCGTCTGTCTGGTTACAGATTGAACCTGGCTAAAAGTACACTGTTTCCTATTAACCGTCTGGCAAAGGAGGCTGATTACTCAACCTTTCAGTTTAGACTGGAACACTCTTGGATTGGAACACACGAGAAGAGCAGGCTGGCTTTCGGAGTGGCCAGTCGTGCGTCAAGCAAATCTTCACCCTCCGCATGATCGTTGAACTAACATTGGAATACCAAAGGAAGATTTCTATTAATTTCATTGACTTTGAGAAGGCTTTTGACAGCGTCCACCAGCCGACTCTATTGGCTATCCTACGGCACTATGGAGTCCCTCAGCAGTTTGTAGATGCCTTTCATGGTCTCTACTCCAACTCCCGCTGCTGTGTCCGGACGGATGATGGCTGCATGGATTTCTTCGAGATCAATACTGGCATCCGACAGGGATGCGTGCTATCCCCTTTCCTCTTCCTGTTGGTAATTGACTTCATCATGCAACGATCAGTTGACCAAGCGGACATCGGTGTCCCCTGGCATGAAGCACCTAATCTCACCGACTTGGACTTCGCGGATGACATCGCCCTGCTGGGCTCGACTCAGGAAGACCTCCAAGAGTTGACCGCGGCCCTGCAGAGGGAGGCGACTAAAGTCAGATTAAGAATCAGCGCCAAGAAGACCAAGGTACTCCGAGTTGGCTACGCACGTGCCCGCGTTCCTGTCATGATTAACCAACACCGTGCTGAAGAGGTGGAGAATTTCACATATCTTGGCAGCATCATCTCGAATGACAGGATCTCTGACTGAGATGTCGACGTCAGAGTAGGGAAGGCGGCCGGTGTCCTCCGACTGTCACGGCGGGGTGCGCCGATGTGTTAGTTAGAGCAGGACCCAAGAGCAGACACAGGCGAGGAGACGTGACGTGACTTTAACAAAAAGCGAGCCTTTATTATGGCTGATGACAGAAGGCAAAACAAAAGCTAAGATGAGTGCAGGCAAGACAACTAAACTGGAAAACAGACTATGAAAACCTTTGATCCTGAACACTATACGAGACTATGAAACTGTGATAAAGCTATGACACTTTGAAGACTAATTCTATGACTGTGACTATCAGAACTGTGACGACTATACTACACAGATGACGCAACACAGACTGAATGAAACACAGAGACTAAATACCCGCAGGGATGATCAGGGGAAGTGGAAACACATGAGGGAGAACAGCTGACTCACATGAACCTAATGACAGGACAGGGGAAGTGAAACATGACAGGTAGACACACGAACCAGGGAGGCTTAGTACAGGGGGAGATGACAAAAGAAACTAAGAAACAAAGGACTAAACAGCAACCTAGAAATCAACTAGATGAGCTCAATTGAAAATAGAACACGAATACAAAATGATACATTAAAACCCACACACTGGGTCACACGACCCAGCACCGTGACACCGACGTCTCCAACCTATTTGGAACTCGACTTCCCTGAATGTCAGCGTCAAGATCAGACTATTGAACTCTATTGTCATTCCGACTGCACTATACGCTAGTGAAACCTGGCGCTCAACAAATGCAGTTACCCGACGCCTGAACGTGCATCAACAACGCGGCCTGCGGCGAATCCTGAGAATTTCCTACCGGGACTGAATAACGAACAAAGAGGTCTTACGAAGAGCAGGCACCCGCCCTTTAGCCGATGTTGTTGCAGAAAGGCGCTTCCACTTTGCAGGCCATATTTTACGTCTACCCCCTTATCGTCCGGCCAAGATCGCCATTACATGGGTCCCACGCACTGGCAAGCGAAAGCAAGGCTCACCAAAGATCACATGGCGCCGAACATTTATGGATGATCTGAGAACCGTCGACATTGCCTGGGACAAAGCTGAAGCAGTCGCCGCTGACCGACATCGATGGAGATCGTTAGCTGCTCGATGCCCCGCTTGGCGTAGGAGGAACTAAGTGCTAAGTAAGTGGAACACTCCTCATTCACCTATTTGGGTATTCAAATCACCGACACTTATCAGGACCTTTTTAAACAAAACTTTACCCCTTTATTAGAGAAAACAAAATTGGATTTGACACACTGGTCAGCATTACCCATCTCTCTTGCTGGGCGGGTCAACACAATTAAAATAGTAGTCTTGCCTCGATTCATGTATCTCTTCCAGATGATACCCCTTTTTCTTCCTAAAACCTTTTTCAACCAGTTAGATGGACTCATATCATCTTTTATTTGGGACAAAAAAGTTCAAAGAATCTGTAAATCCCTGTTACAGTGTTCAAAGTCGGAAGGGGGCCTAGCCCTACCAAACTTTATGTATTATTATTTGGCTGCCCCTATGTGGCACAACCTGTTTCACAATGGTAATGTTTGTAATCGCAACTCAGGTTCTATATTTCTGTATTTTTGTTAAACTGGAAAATTATAAATAAAGTTGTCATAAAAAAAGTAGAGATAGTGTCTGTCTCCTGAATCCAAACTGGAAGCTGGTTCCACAGAAGAGGGGCCTGAAAACTGAAGGCTCTCCCTCCCATTCTACTTTTAAAGTAACACCAAGTGTATCATATCTAATACACAAGTATTTGAGAGTATCTGTGAGTATTTGAGAGTATTTGAGACCTCTACATCATCAGTGTGACTTTTTCTCACAATCCCTAAATGAATTACACAAAAATGCAGAATGTAGCTGACACTAATATTCGGTTTGGCGGAGCAAAAGTGAGAGCGCTGCAGCGATGAGGTGTGAGAGTGCTGGATGAAATTCAGGCTCCGCTTCTTTCAGCCTCTCTGTGCTCTCCATGTTTGAGGAGGAGCCTGTAATGACCTGTGAAGTCCAGTCATCCTATCACAGTCTGAGTCTGCAGTGATCTCAGAGCGTTCTCGTAGAGCAGCAAAGCTTCTACTTTCATTTTTGGTGTTTTGCTGTTTGTGAGGACAAAGGTCGGAGCAGGTGTGACAGTACAAACAAAGCCTTTGTGCAGGTAACGGCCTCACGGTGACACAGCAGAGTGAACAGAGAGCACACCTCGGGCTGAACGTGTTTCAGCTTGCAAAGAATCCACAGACGCTTCCTGCAGTCGGATCAGGATCCAGCTCCGGGATCACCGCAGACGTCCTCAGACCTGCAGACTCCAGAGAACAGAGCGAGCTCACAGCTTCACTTAAAAGTGCTTCGGTCCAAATGTTTACGGACAGCATCGTGTGTTTTGTATATGTGTACAAATGGCCGTAACCCCAGAACAGTTACTGCAATACTTAGTTAAACAGCATGAAATATAGCTGAAAGTCTTCCATCACATCAGGGTCCGTACAGAGGCAGAACCACAAAAATATGGGTGTAGGCAGCAGTCCGTTTATTTTATTTTATTTCCAGGAAGTTTTTTTCACAGGCTGCAGTTCTCTGTTGTGGGCCTCTTTCTTCTTTGGCTGAGCCTGCTGTGATGCAGGTGAGCTCAGGTGAGCTGCTCTGAGTATGGAGCCAGGCTAATCACCTCATTTTATTTCTTTTATTTGAGATTTGCAGAAACATCTGATTTTGCTTTGATGTTTTGCCCCTTGGCTGACTCTGGAGCTAAAAGGCTCAAATCAAACTAAAATGAGCTCAGTCTGGGAGAGAAAAGCATTCTGGGTCATTCTTTGTCCACCAAAAAGCAACGACTAAAGCAGAGCGTCCTGTCATGTTGTGACTGAACCTCTGTCTCTGATCTCAACTGAGACATGAGGCTGCTGTCCTTCATCTTTGCTGGTTTGTGTGTGGTGAAGCTTGAACCCCGGCCTCGTTTCTCAGAGTGCAGACCCAGCCCGAGAACAATGGTAAATATTACAATATTAACTTCCTCATTCACCTCCATTGAATTTACTAGGATTTGATCCAGACACACGTGACTTCAGCAGATGTGGGCGAGCCGCCACAGCACAGAAGGCAAATATACCCTCGACAGGGGCAACAACGACAGGCCGAGGCTGAGGGTTTGGGTCAAGTATCTCCACAAACACTGTTAAACACGGTCAGAGTAAAACACCGAGCTGATCAATAACAAACCAGGGAAACATTTTGAAAACGTGTTTCCTCTCAACCAATCAGACGCCTCCTCTGGACCCTGGCTTCCTGCCATGACCGTGGGAGTGAAAGTAGAGATGTAAAATATTCCCGTGTATTCAGTGATGAGCGTGTTTCAGAATAAATGACTGAGAGATTCAGGCTTCGCATCATCACAGACCAGGATGTGTTCAGGCACCAGCTTCATGCTCTGCACTCTGCTCCACATCGGACGCCACCTACAGTAAAACGATAGTTAGTATATTCAAGCTCAGCCTAATACATGTGTTTGGAAGACATGGGTCAGTGGGCGTCAGACCATCTGTGAGGGTCCCTCCCTCTGCCAGAGTCAGCCTCAGTGGAAAAACACCTCACCCAGGTCCAGGAGGCGTCCTGCTCAGAGGCTGAAGCCCTGCTCCTGGATCAGCCAGCTCCTCACTCAGCTCGAGCCCTCAGAAGACTTCCACTGCTCCATCTCATTCTGTGGGTCACTACCCACAGCTCGTGGTCACTCAGCTCCCTCCTCGCTACAGCAGACAGACTCTGCATCATCAGGCTGCTGTTTCCAGCTGTGGCTGAGATTGCCTCACCCTGACCTGACGCCACCTTTACATTCCTGAATCTGCTCTCAGCTCCTAATCATCAAGGAGCGATACAGTTCCTCAAGCTGTACCAGAACATGTGCAGGGTCCTCTGCAGAGCGGGGATTATGGGGACATGATGACAGCAGAGCAAATAGCGCCTGAGGGCTGACGGTGTTCCTGCTGCGATGGAGCCATGCCAGCAAGTGAGGACGATCAAACTGTTTCTGTGCTCTGCAAACACATCGGTCATGTCCGACTAATTATCACAGATCTTTATCTAACTGTCGGGAAGTATAAAAGATTTTAGAAGCTTATTCTGTTCCTGTTATTCCCTCTCTGTGCTCCTGCAGCCCTTCTGTTTCTCTCTCAGCTTCATTTTGGTGGACAGAAATAATCCCAGAGTCACGTGGAGAGAGAGGCAGAGTATCACTGCCCTGACACACACACACACACACACACACACACAATAAAAGAGATTGTGAGCATGTGTGTTCAAAAAAAGAGTGACACAGAAATGAACTGAGAGGGTGGGAGAGGCAGATGACAAGTGAGAGAGAGTTGGAGGGGGTAACAAACACGCACACACACATACTGGTTTCCAGCTGTTGTGGGGACCAACATTTTAATCATCACTTGTGGGGACTCTCAAGGCATTTATTTGGAGCCTCCATCACAACCTGTAAACAAACAGATCCATATGTTACTATAAACTAAGATGTTTGACTCCTTTATGAGAAATTTTCACTTTGATGGCGGCAACATGTCTGTAAAGGTTTGCAATATGGTGAACAAGAGGCTGGAAAAGTCAGTGGTACTAAAAAGAGAGACTTAGCAGCTACTCAGCTGACCTGTCAACAGGTTGGTCACATGATCAGGGATAAAAAGAGCATCTTAGAGAGGCAGACCTTCACCAGCCTTCAAAAACCTGTGGAGCAGCTTCAGAATAATGTTCCTCACTGTGAATCATCTACAGAACATCACACCATCAACATACTCACAGAAGCTGGAGGAATCTCTGTGTGCAGGCTGGTAACTGTGACCTTCAGCAGCGCTGCATTAAAAACACGACTGTGATGAATCAGTGGCTCAGGAACACTTCCACTTCCACAATGCAGGTTACAGCTCCATCATGGACACCATGTGTGACCACGATGGAGAAATGTGCTCATTTAAAACTGATCTGAGGTCAGACCTGTCCAAACACGGACCTGTGTGAAAAGGAGAGGGAGCGTCCGGCTCGTTATCTGCGCTCAGGTCAAAGCCTGATCAGCCGAGGGCGGCCTATGGAGCTGGCAGCTGGCACATCTGGAAAGGCTCCATCAGTGCTGAAAGGTATGAACAGGTTTTAGAGAAACATCTGCTCCATCCAGACGTGTTTTTCAGGAAGGCCTTCATGTTTGAGCAGGACGGCACTAAACCACAGACTGCATCTATTCCAGCAGCACGGCTTCGTAGGGGAAGAGTCCGGCCGCTGAACTGGCCGAGTGCCGGACCTTTGACCAGCTGAGAACATCTGGAGCACCGTGAAAGGAACAATAGGACGAAGCAGAGCCAGAATCCTCCATCAGACCAGAACAGCTGCTGTCAGAGAAGAGGACGCTCCACAGTGGGTACGTAGGCCTACATATTAGCACAATAAACTTTGTCCTCTCAGCTGACTGTAACAACAAAAATGACAGAGACTGGATTCATCTGTCTGACGTGAGGGAATAATGGAAGTCGTCTGACTGCAGTGGGATTATCTGCAAAGATGTGTGTAAACAAGCATTTTACAATAACAATGTTTTAGAATATGAAAACAAATGAAACAAACTCTGCACAGCAAAAAGATCAACTAGTTGTTCACAGTCAGAGTTCAGAGTAAGATGTCTGCCAGTAAACACAAGGCTTCAGAGAACAGCTTCCCAGCGCCATGGTGTCATCTGTAACGCTGCTTGTTTTTAAATCTTTCACTGATACATTTAAAAATCTATTTTTATTGTGTACTCTTTAAAAAAATTGTATAAGTTAGACATTTGATCTTCCTTTTGTTTTTTGGTTGGACACAATTTACCTGTCACTGTGTTTTCACACTGTGCTCCTCCTCTGCATTTATACCATTATCTGTTTCTTCACTCACCTTTAAATACTTCTGTCATTCTATTTGAATGTTAAGTGATATTAATAGGTAATTAAATAATGACTACTTTCACTGCTGTACTCTTAAATATTTCAGATTATAACAACTCTCCATCTTCTACAGAGAAACACAAGAAAAAGGAGAAACACAAATATCGTAATATATCAACTGGAAATCATCGTGTAATACTACAGTAATACTACAGTGTCATTACAGGTAATACTACAGTAATACTACAGTGTCATTACAGGTTACAGCTCAGGTTTAGAGTTCATAGTAATAAAAAAATATGAGCACGTTTAAATCTAGTGAATGATTTACAGCCACACCCGCGTTTATCAGATCTAAGGGGGATTTTAATGTTGAAGAAATATTTGAAATATTTCTACTACAGTGCAGCTGGTCTGTATTTGTGTTATGAGTTGCAGTATGTTTTAACCCAGTTATAAAAAAATAAAAAAATAAAGCACGATTTGGACATTTTTATGAACATATCAAAGTCATGACTGTCAACAGAAACCTGCTTGGCCTCAGGCTAATGTCATGTTAATTCTAACCTCACCATTACAGCTAGGTTAGCTTAAGGATGTTTTAAGCTATCCTAGCTGTATACAGTGACACTGTTTACCTGGCCTGCTATAATTTATCTACGTAGCATTGTGGACACAAACATTTCTTTGTAACCCATGCAGCTCCGTTGAGTTTCATTTTATTTCACAGACACACTCAACTCCCACTAAACACTTGGAAAACACCAGTGAAAAATTTCAGCGTCATAAGCAGGCTCTTTATCCATTTAGAGCTAACTAGCTATCCTGCTAGCCAGTGAAGCTGATTTTTCCTATGTGAGGGATGATTGGTAGTCAAAATCAAATCATCATACGAATGTGTTACCTTGTGTTTGCTCCTCTGCACAAATTTATAGCTCATTAGCTGCAGTGTCCTGCTGATGTTCTTTGCCCTTGTCCTTTCAACAGGAGAAATGCTGTGAAAATCCCAAGTGTCAGTGAGGAGCCCTGAGTGCAGTATCATTCAGAAACTATAAGGGGGCAGCACTGAGCATCCCTCAGACAAATGCTCACAGATAAAACAATGTGTGCTATGAGCTAATGCTACAAACCGCAGTAGTTTCCTTTGTGGGGACGCTGCTTTTTGGTCCCCACACTGCCAGAGGTCCCCATGATGTGACCGTGTAAACATTCCTTGTCCCCACAACATCATGGTTACCAGAACACACACAAACCCTCTGCTAACCAATAGAGCAGCTGTTGTTGGACAGACACCAGAACATCAGATTAATGTGACAGAGGGGGAGGAAAGACTGAAGGAGGAGAGACTGGGAAAGAGAGAGGAATCACAAGCAAGGAGGAGAGAGGGAGGTGAGAAAAGAGGAGAAGAGGAGGTGATGGGAAACAGAGAGCAGGATGAGTCATCTTTGAAGAGCCAGAACATAAAAAGAGAGAATAAAGTCACAGCTTACACATTTAAGCATGGTTGTGGTGAAACGGCAGCCGGAGGATAAATATAAATGTTCAGGTGTAGCTGCTGGTACCACGGACTCACACTCAGAGCCCATCAGACACGTTTATTAGCTCAGTGTTGAAGCAGTTTCCTGTTATGGGTCTGAAATGAAAGAGTGGGTGTGTTTGTACGTACGAGGTTAGCTGAGAGCAGCACGGTGAGAGTGGATGCACTTCAGAGTGAGTCAGTGCAGCCATGCGAGTGTTAATGCAGGGCTGTTTGTCTTCAGCGGGGAGACTGCACTGCTGCCGGCCGGCATCCGTCTTTATGCTACAGTGTCACCACCCCAGATTATTACAGGATTAAAATATAATTTATGTCCGAAGCTCAAAGTTTCTCATATGAGGTCAGTGCCAATCCCTGTGAGCCTAAAGCTCAGACCGTCTGGGATTTTCAAGAGGGATTTAGGCTCCGCCCACCTGCTTTTCAAACCCTATTAGATTAGATTAGATTAGATTAGATACTAGAACTTTATTAATCCCTCGGGTGGGTTCCTCCGGGAAATTCGGTTCCAATAGCACAGCACCGACAGAAGTTACAGAATGTGTGCATAAATATACCATATATACACAT
>VUQG01041619.1:0-25835 GCA_015106755.1 Etia nguti | reverse complement strand
ACAATGGAATGGTTTAAAACAAAACATATCCATGTGTTAGAATGGCCCAGTCAAAGTCCAGATCTAAATCCAATCGAGAATCTGTGGTACGATCTGAAAACTGCTGTTCACAAACGCTGTCCATCTAATCTGACTGAGCTGGAGCTGTTTTGCAAAGAAGAATGGGCAAGGATTTCAGCCTCTAGATGTGCAAAGCTGGTAGAGACATACCCTAAAAGACTGGCAGCTGTAATTGCAGCAAAAGGTGGTTCTACAAAGTATTGACTCAGGGGGCTGAATAATTACGCACACCCCACTTTTCAGTTATTTATTTGTAAAATATGTTTGGAATCATGTATGATTTTTGTTCCACTTCTCACGTGTACACCACTTTGTATTGGTCTTTCACGTGGAATTCCAATAAAATTGATTCATGTTTGTGGCTGTAATGTGATAAAATGTGGAAAAGTTCAAGGGGGCCGAATAAAAAAAGCTTAGGACTATAAGGAAAGTGTTAAGCCTAATCTTAAAAGAAGACAGTTGTCTGTCTCCTGAATCCAAGCTAGGAGCTGGTTCCACTGAAGAGGGGCCTGAAAGCTGAAGGCCCTCGCCCCCGTAGCATCTCAGAGTAGAATAAATCAATTAGACGCCAGTTTGCAGAAACCATCGTACAGTATTGAGAGGTTTTGATGTTCAGAACTCCATTGGTATACTTTACATCCACTGAACTCTTTCATACATCTCTTTCATTGTGTTCCAGGTGTACTGCCATGCAGTCGCCTGCCTCCTTTTCATTTCAAGCAATATTAGTTAGCTGAGTTTTTGCAAATTATTATAATACTGTTAATAAATGTTATTCATTGTTGCACTTACGACCTCTAGTAGGGTCACATGTAACAGGTTACTTTATTTTAGGCCACATTTTTTATGTGAGAATGCTACATGGTGCAGCTTTAAAAGCAAAATCTGTGTGGTTCACATATTTCAGAAGCCTCAGTCAAACTGACGAGAGGGCAAACCTCAAGACAAAGTTTCTGTATTTGTCAATTTAATGTGACCCACCAAGAAGTCTTATTATTCAGCACTAATCAATCACAGTGTATTCCCCCACTTCCTACACAGGATGCATTCCTGGCTCACCACACCCAAGATCATTGTAATGAAAATTCCTGTGTCTACGCCAAAAGGATCCAGTTGCCACAAATCCTTTTGCGGCACATTACCTGATTCCATGGCCAACGGAGGTTAGAATGCAGCTTTGCCAATGCTTAGAAGTGTATGAAACATGGATGCAGTATGTGGGGCAATAGTGCTTCAAAACCCATCTGTTGAACAAATGATACCCTGACCCCTTTATTCAGATGTACTTCTGCTTTGTCTAATATGCTCTATCATTACCTTTGTTGCCAGCAAAGGAACATTGTTGCTGCTGGAATGCTTTAAGAGGTTAAAAACGTCTGAGAACAGATCCATAAAATATAGACCGGATTACCCAATGGGCATCCTGGGCATGCATTGTTAAGGCATTCAATAAGTACTTTAAAACTTTTACTTAAGTTATTTTGTTTTCTTTTTTTTCATCTAGGTACAGAGCTCTCCATTTCAAAGTATTCTGTGTGCTTCTATGTCTACATTCCTGTATGATTTGTCTGATTACCGAAGAAAGAGAAAAAGTCTCATCATAAAAACAAGTTGTTTAGGACACACCAAACATTTGTGCCCTAGGGTCTGTAACTTGATGATCGGGGCATGCGTAAAATGCAAAACCCTTACTTGATTTCAAATTTTGTGGATCTCATGTTCGTGATGATTGTCTCCTGCACCTCTGGACAATTTTCAAAACGGTGACTATTTTTAACTCTCTCAGTGAAGTCCTGTTGCCTTGAACTTTTGCATCTGCACTGGATACTATCCAGTATGTCAAAAAGGCGTTCCTTCAACATTTTCATCTTCAGGAAGTGTATGAAACTGCTGAGAGAAAACTTTGGCAAGTGGCCTATTTGGTGAGTGAAGATCATTTGAGCAGCCAAAAAACTCACTGCACTCTGTGCAGGCACGAGACGGAAAGCTAACATGCAACAGTTTTCTCTGAATGCTCTGCCTCAGATACCTCAGGACCATCTAGTGGAACTTGGCACTGAAATTCTCAATCTGGGGGATGAATTCACTGTGCATGACCCAGTGAATGTTGACAGAAAATGCTCTTTGACTCCCTCTTAACTCACTGGCTTGGAAACTGTGGGCTCTTCACCTGAAGACTGCTAAAAAAAAAAAGGCAATGATCCTCCACAAAAAATGCATTGTAGTCAGTTTGAAACAGCAGATGATCTTTGCTTTCTATGCAAGTGTCAGATATGTGCTGAGAGCACTGTGCAAGTGGTTAGAATCACTTCCAGAAAAAGCAGCTGCACTGGAAGCTGTCTGGACATGCCTGAGAAGATGACCTTGAATGGGAGATTGGCCAAATTTAAATCACATAAGACTGTAAACCAATGCTCTGCATCATCAGTTTTCAATGCACACTCCACCAAACACGTCACTGTCAGGTCAAGTGTCAGCTGGAATTTTAAAGCAAAAAATATCAAAATTACAGCCAACTCTACAGAGTCACACTTGAGACTTAAGAAAGCATCTGTGTATTTTCCACAATAAGCAAAGTTAAAACAAACAGCATAAAATACAATTAAATCATTTTCTCTTTCTGGAAAAGTCTGAGTTATATTTGAGTTTTATCACAGACTGTGAAGGAAAGACGTGGTCCATGTCCTTTCAGATCCAGCTCACTTAGAAAAAAGAAAAGCTGTATATTTTGTGTATCTTCAGCACCACACGGCTCTATTATAGAAGTCTTTCTGATCTGGAATCTGATTTGGCCGTGCAGACACAACAATAAAGCGAGTCGACTGATGCAAGGATCAGTTTGAAAGGGAAAATGGTGGAAATGGGATGACACACTGTTGCTTTTCCCTTTTTTTAAACCTTCATTTGGACCTTTACTTGTTCTCTTCCATTTTTCACTTAAGCTTTATATATTTTTTGATAGGCTTTACTTGTGGGCATTACAATAGTCAAAGGTATGTTCATTGTAGTGGTTAATAAAATAGACAGTGTCACTTGTTTCACTTTACATGCTTCTGTTTTTGAAGACAAGAATAGCTCATCTTTATAAACAAAGGTTTAGATATGAATATAGAGAAGAAGATGAGGAAGAAGATTTTTTGTTTATATTTGTAGCTTCAGAGTAAATAACAAATCATGTTTGAGGGACCTTTGGCTGCATCCAGGTAAAGAGTGCATGTAGACAGGGAAAGAACACACTGGCTCAAATGGAGTCTTGAAACCACTGCTATCATCTGACAATGATTTAACTTTTTATTAGTTTCTTTAAATATTTCTGCCTTTACAGTCAGACTGTAAACAGTGACTGGTACATGAAACAGGAAGTCTTGGCTCAGATATCAGTTATTAGGTACAGATATGTCCGGCCAAAACCGGAATCATTGACTGTTGTCCCCATAAGTGTAACTATCAGAGAAAGGCTGATTGTGCTAGCTGATTGTTCTTGTATATACACTACCAGGTGAAAGTTTGGACACACGTTCTCATTTCATGGTTTTTCTTTATTTTCATGACATTTCTTTTTACATTGTAGATAGTCACAGAAGGAATTAAAACTATGACTGAACACATATGGAATTATGTAGTTAACAAAAAAGTGTGAAATAACTTAAAACGTATTTTATATTTTAGATTCTTCAAAATAGCCTTTTGCCTTCACTCTGCAGTCCATCTCATCCCAAACCATCTCAATTGGGTTTAGGTCAGCTACACTTGGGGACACATTCAAAGTTTCAGCAATTTTCCAGACTGAATGACTTTCAGTTCTTAAAGTAATGATGGACTGTCATTTCTCTTCACTTAGCTGATTGGTTCTTGCCATAATATGAATTCTAACAGTTGTCAAATAGGGCTGTCCACTTTGTACCAACCTGACTTTTGCACAACACAACTAATGGTCCTAACCCCATTAAGAAGGCAAGAAATTAAACAAATGAACTCTGACAAGGCACACCTGTGAAGCAAAAACTATTACAGGTGACTACATCATGAAGCTCATTGAGAGAAGGCCAAGGGTTTGCAGCGCTGTCAACAAAGCAAAGGGTGGCTACTTTCAGGAAACTAAAATATAAGATATACTGAGAGTTAGTTCTTTAATTTTTTCTTTGCTACATATTTCCATATACCTTGCTTCATATATTTGATGTCTTCAGTATGTATCGATGATGTAGAAAGGAGTAAAAAATAAAGGAAAACCATTAAATGAGAAGATGTGTCCAAACTGTTGACTGATAGTGTAGTGTATATGAGGCTGCACCTCCAAACAAGCCATACTTGTTCATTTTCTTCTAATTGTACTGTTATGGACTTTACATTTAACATGCTAACAGAGGCCTGTAGAGATATTTAGGTCTCTGGGTTTTTTGCAGATACTCTGAGCATTGCATGGTCTGACTTTGCAGGTTGGTCTGAATTTGCTGAGACATCCACTCCTGGGAAGCTTATGGCATTGTGCTAACATACAGTACACCGGAATCCTTCAGAGCAACAAAGTGCCATCTTATAAAGGGGGCCATATGGATTCTTCATGGATTGGTGGTCACATAGTGACCTGCTGCCAGTCAAATGCATCCAAACAGCATCACTGGTTACTACTTATCCTCTTAATTCCTACAGAAGCAGTAAGGGTGTACTTAGTTTTTCACAGGGTTGGATAGTGTCAAGTGACTTTTTATAGGACTGTTGAACAGTCTATCACTTTTCCTTGGCAGAGTCTGTCTCACTCTGTGTTCCTGCTGAGCAGAGGTCTTGCTAAAACAATTGATATTGCTTTTATGAAATGGTGCAACCATTGTATTAATAAATTTTAATAAGGTTTTTTTTTCAGTCGAGAAATGTTCAAATATGAGATCACCTAAATGTTTCATTAATATTAGACATTAATGATAAATATCACCTTTGGTGTCAGTGACAATGAATCAAAAAGGGCAGCTCTCCCCAAACACTGGTTTTACAAGGAGATAAGAAAAAGAGAAAATTCCTCCTCTTCACAGTAGCTTCAACAGACCAGACTGCAGTCACAATAAAGGTTGTGATTAAGCTGTGAGTAACTTGTATTTTCTAACCCACAGCTGGATACAGCGAGTTCAGACTTGCTCTCAGAGAGAATTCAAGGCCACTCTCGGAAATGTGAGAGTGGATTATATCTGTATATAAAGTGTATCTATAGAAAAATAAAGGGGTGGGGTAAAATTGCCATAGATGTTGACTAAATAAACACACAATGTTTAAGTTTATTTTTCTTCCAGGCCTATCTTTTCCAGGATGTACCAACATATATGTTTTTCATCCTCTTTCTTCCTCTTGTTTCTGAGGGTTAAGTAAAAGATGCTTTCATCTCCCCCATCATCGTATGGCAGTGAATGCTCTTGCATGGAAATGCATCGTATCTGATTTCAGCTTACAGATCCTCATGAGCAAAAAAGCATGTTCCAAATCTTGATTTAAAACAAGTGCGCTGCTAAAAGCATGGAGGAAATCACTAATGAAAACTTGGCATAAGGCAACCACCAATATATCACCCTCTCATAAATGTTACATGAGCTTTTAATTTACAGCATTAAAACATGCTACGACTGCATTACTATTTACCTTTCCATATCCGATAGCCCCGGACGGTTGCCATGGGGTTTCAGTCATATCCAATCCCGGCCCCTTTGGCACACACTCTTATCTCTGTTTAAATATCCGGTTACTTCCCCCTCTGGTCCAGACACACAGAGACATGTCATTAAGAGCAGTATCTCTCCCCAGCCCAGGCTTCCTTCCTGTGCATGTGGTGACGGATTGATTTTCTCCGGTAGGGATCCACTGCAAAAAGTATTCATCTAAACAGGTTATTTAATCCATCGCTGAGTATTCAAACGGCGGCCAACAGGAAATAGGAATGATTTCACTTTCTATAATTGTTTCCAGAGAGTATTTCAGCCAAGTGACATCACTTTGAAATAAATGGAGTCATCACCCTTTTTAGCATTTTTTCCAGTAATTTAGTGTTACTTTAATAAACTGAGTTGTTTTGGAAATTGTGTGATTTAATCATTCAATTTTATTGTGGAATTAAGTCATATTTAACTTATTTAAGCTCCAATAGTCAATGTGAAGTTGCAAAACTAATTTAAAAGTTCGATATTGTAGCGCCCTGTAGTTTCTTTCAAACCATCTGGAGTGTAGCAAAACTTTAAAACACACTCTGGTCTTGTTACTTTTCAGTCACTGGCTGTTGTATATCAGTGAAACTTAATTACAGCTTTAGAAGGCTGTAATCTTAACTCATCCCAATCTAATGCTCAGAGCATCAAATATGGTCATTTTGTCAAAGTCATAGGTGTCTCATGTGTCTGTGCAGTAATACACCAGGTAATGACACTAGTGAGACTGCACTAACTCCCTACTTGTCAGATATGGACACTTGGAAAGGACTCCTGTGAGTCAGATCTAAATTCATTAAGTAAGAGATAAAGATAATTTTCTTTGCCTAAGCATATCCATGAGAGGAAGTATTTCAAATTGATGGGGCAAAATATGCCATGTGTTATGAGTGAAAGCTTTCAACAACCACCAGACTGGACCTTGGTCCTTGTGTGCTTTGAGTATTAATTGTAGGTGTACTCAGGACATGAACAAATCATTCTCAAACTGAACCGAATTATCAGTGTCAGCAGTGTCCCCTCCTTCTTATTTCCAGTGACTGAAATAGGATAGGACAATTATGTTAAAAAAAAAAAAAAATAGTCAGTGCAGTTTTTTTATCTGAAAGAAAACTAACTTTAGAAACTAGTTTTTTACATAAATTATATTTAAAATCATACCAAAAGACACAGGTCAGCTACATGGCCAGTGCCCATGTTTGTCCTAAACTGTAACTTAAATCATAGAAATATTTTTCACTGCATTTCTTTGTTTATTTTACAGGATTGGATTATTGTGAAAATCTCACTCATTGCACATTTAGGGTTAGACAAAAGATTTAAGATGCATTTTTTACAGTGGAGTCTCGGGTCTGTGGCTTGGCGTCTGCTCTCTGCAGCAGCACTTGGTACCCACAGGGGTCAAATCTCCCTCCTCTGTTTCTGAAAGAATAGAGGCTTCTAAGAGAAGCCAACACTCGAGTATCTCCACAAATCAATGGAAACACTTCCTCTGTCCTTGTCCTCCACAAGCACTAAGGACATATTGAATGCAGTACTTTATGTAATACATTCCTGCGTGTCCTGTCTGCTTGTAAATTTCACATCCAGTGTTAAGGGTTGATGTGTTATTTATATGGGTCAAAACCTTGAAAGAGCTTGTCATACAGGATTTTTAATGCTTTACCAAACCCCCCAGTCATGCCTATGGAACTGTCTTAACTCTATGGGGACAAAGGGTTGCCCTTACAACTATCCACTGTACAGCTGTGAGGAGCGAACACACCAAAAGGACACATTCCTCTAGAGGTATAAAATTTTCTTTCAGCACCCCTGCTCTCCCACAGGTTTTGTCACGATCGTGTTACATGTCCAAGCCATAGGAGCTTTGGGAGGGGGGCAACTTTTGCACATCTTTATCATAAAAAAATGTTAGTCCGTTGTACAGATACCCTGGACCTGAACTCTTAGGGACAGTAAATAGAGGGGGGACGGCTATGCAGGCCTTTCCTTCTCTTTCAGCTGCACTAATGATGTTGTGCCGGGCCACAGCTGTTTCTTCGTGGCAGGTGTGCAAGTAGGAGCCACAGCAGACTACACTCGGCCCGGATCGGAGGAATGCCAAAAACAAGACGGAAGGAGAGGAGACAGGGTGCATAGTGAGGCGGTGAAACGAATATCCACACAAGATACAGCTCCCCAAGCGCCCACAAAGCTGGATACAATATTCAATTGAAAATTTCCCCTCAACACCTGGCTACCAGCATAAGTAGGATATTGATGTGGGTCCCGCGCCAGAGCCCCACAGCTTGACTCATTTGAAATCCTCTGGCGATTTCATGCGGTATTTAGGCGAAATGCTTGGACAAGAAATCGTCTGGAGTTCTTTCCTGAGACAGGGGACATAGCCAGTATGCCTCGAGTATGCGCTCCGCTGATCTCAGCTATGAGGATAGAAATGGCCCCAAGATCATTTCCTGTTTGGAACTCTACTGGATCAGCAGCACAGAGGGGAAAATATGAACAGAAAATTTGCTGTGTGGCTTGGAAATCACGGTAGATATTACCGCAAGGCTATTGTTAGACACAGAAATTCAAGTTGATGGAGTGAAAGCAGGAATTGCATATAATATATTATTTTAATAAACAGAAAAACTACCATACATGCATTGAAAAACTTGCCATTTTGCAATATTTGCCAAGAGGGATCCATGGATTTGACTACAGCAAAAAAAACATGCATATGATTCTCTAATATTTGTTATCTCTTCTCCTTTCCAGTCTGATATGTTCTACTCTGTCACGTCAAATAAAGCAGTAAAGGCTTAAAAAATAAATCTTTAGAAATTGCTTTTGGGTAGGAAGGGAGACCAGAGTGAAGCCTCTGTTCTCCCTTGACTAGCGCCTCTAGCTAATATTAAAGCCGAGGCCATACGTGGTAAATATTAGCTTTTCTCTCCCGTGTTGACAGTGTGTGCTTTTCCACACACACGGAACAAAGGTCTGCCATATTGCACACCCACCTGGGAAGTCAGATGGGACAGAGTGGAGGTAGGTGTTCACTGCTTAACAGTGGTGGCTTTTCATTGTGTGACTTATGATTATGCAGCTGAAAGGCCCCCTCAGACCGGATACGTAATGCTGATAATTGGAACAGGAGGCTCATTCTATTGCTGCTGGCTGCAGAGTAAAATGTGAGGGTCACAAGTAAAAATATTCTTTCTAAAAAATATAAGTCAGGATGCATGCATCCCCTTAGACAAATAAAATAGTTTTCTCTGCCTACTCAGAAGTTTTATTTACCTTCCTGAAAGACTTTTGCTTGAAAAACAGACTAAAACTAAGAAGAAAAAAAAGCACTTTTCTCAACCGTAAGAGTTCTATATGTGAACTTAATTGCATATATATATATATGAAGGGAAAGCGTTCATCGTTCAGGTGTAAGCAAACGAACTGTCCCAGCATGCTTCTTGGCCCAGAGCACAGGAAAGGTCAAAGGTCAGTTCCTGAAAAGCCAAATATCAACAGCAGAGGTCCTATCAAAGTGGCAGTCCCTCTCCAATTCTCTTCCTCCTCCAGCCACCTTCCCTAACCTCCCCACCTCGTCCTCCCACTTCCTCCCCACCTTCTTCTCTACCCTCTTTGGCCTGCCAGTGTGGTTTGCCTTGGCTGACTGATAATAAGAGACACAAAAATCCTCTTATCCCCCCCTTTTCTCTCCACTGAAATGAGTCACTTCCTTGCCAGGGCCTCGATAGCTGGATCGCTGCCAGGAGATACCCTGCTATTTATTGCCCCATTTCCACCCCAGAAGAGGGGAGCCTGGGAAGGCGTTTTCAGAGGCGTCCACACACACACACAAACACTGAAACTTTAAGTGTGCATCCACACAAATAAAAATCCACTAGCACATCCACAAAGAGACACACACGCTCACACACAGAGAAAAGCCAAGCATGCACACACACACACTCACATACACACATACACTTCCTGGCCCGCTTTAAGCATCCGACAGGACCCAGAACACGTTCTCCTTGGATTCCACGATTGATGTTTGCGTTCCTCCCCCGAACAGCTACTCTGCCTGCCTGCCTGCCTTTAAGGTCTCAGTTTTCCATGACGTCCCACCAGGTTCCAGAGAGATTTATGTCCCGTCCCCGGCATTTTTCAGAAGGAAATGGCCCTGCTTTTTCTGACCACACGTACGCTGTAACAAACACAGTCTTGTAAGGAGGCACACAAACAGTCTCTCATGATAAAAACAGTTACAGCTAAATCTATAGCTTGAATATAGTCTGCTGAAAGTATGCATACTTTTTTTACACAGATGTTTTGCAGACAGCGACCATCTTTCACGTCTATATCATGTAAATCATGGCAGAAGATGCCTGCAAAGGTTTAACCGACTTTGCAAAGTTTCATGTCGATTTCCTTTGCATACGTGGAACATCATAACCAGGGGTCCGTTCGTATAGTCATACAGTGCTTACATACAGCACACTCATACACACATAGTCACACACAACCACACACACACACATGATCCTTGTGAATCCAAAACATTCCTTTCAGTTCAAGTTCAGGCACATCCCCCTAATAGAGGGGTTTGCATTTTATTCATAGGCCCTTCTTTGGAATATGGCTGCTTTATATCTATCAGCCTAGTACTTGTTGAGCCTCTTTCTTCGCTACACTACATTGTCCTTCCAGCATTGCTTTGGAACACAGAGGATTGTGATTTAAATGGCTTTTGAGTACTCCTAATCCACCGGAGGCACATAAGTCACACAAAGGTAGCTCCAAAAGGCCGGGTGAATTCCACTGAGCAAAGAGGAAGTCTTAAATCCCAAGCTTCATTTAAATACCACTGAGGTGACTTATGAATGGAATGATTTTGACTTGTGTGTATAGATGGCCCTTGATTCAGTGTGATGGCCTCAGGTGGCTGGAAATAACACTAATACAGCGTGACAAAGGATGTGGACAAATAGAAATTCTTTGCTTCTCTTTGCTATTGTCCAGAGTGAAAGAGGAGGAAAGGTGTTGCCAGTATAAAGTATAAAGTGGCACTTTGGGAAAGACAAAGACACGGAGACATGTGTATACAGATTCAAGCCCTAATGCACTGACAAGCATGTAAATATCAAAGATTTATTTCACATTTGTTTGCATCCATTTTAAAGACACAGTTACCAGAAGCTTCAAAGCTACAGGTCCACCATTAATTCCTTTACTCAAATTCCTTTAGCAGATTAACAGAAATGACGTTAATATGGAAAATAAATGCTAGTCCTAAAGAAAGTAAAGTTTCTAATGAAATGTTCTATAAAGTGCCCAGGTGCTGCAGGGGACCGAAAGAATGATCGACCACGCTTTAAAACCATTGTGCAAAACGTGATGTTGCTTCCTTAGTTCCTTTTGTGCTTCACTGCACAGACCTGTTTCAGAAAGCATGCACAAAACCTTTTTCTGCAGCTTGTTTAAGCCTCCTCTGATGCCCAAAGGGTGGGGTTCTACCACAATCAACAGGACAATGTTCTCACTATCAGGAGGTTTTCATAATAAAATGAAAGCATTTGAAATGTAATAACGAAATCTCGTGATTGACAGCTTAGCTGACAATATCCCAACTGTCCTATATAAACTCCACCCACAAGAAGTGGTGGCTTAGTGATGTGATGCAAACTAGCATCTAAATTTAGCAACACTAAGAATCACAATTTTTCTCCCCCCTCCGCCTGTCCTCCTGGGAGCACCAGCAATTACAATATTTTGGTTGTACGTCTAAAGAAAAAGCACTGTGGCAGCTTTGCTGCAATGATATTACAATGATAATTAACTATGCCTGTCTATCAAACTTATCTAACACTGCAGTGACTAGCCTGGTGAAGATGCAGTGTACAAACCGGGCTGATTATCATCTGATTTGGTAGGTTTAAAGCATCTTGACAGCTAGAACAAATGATCAAACACTGGCCTAAAGCATTTAACCCATAGATTAAAACATACAATGAATGATGTATTAACGGGGCTGCATTTTTTCTAAGAATGATTTGAAACAGAATTACTTGATCTTTCTCTTTTCTTTTACATTACTTTCTTCTGTTTCTCCTGATGATCTTGGTAAATCAGTGAGTACCTGATTTATTCAAGGAGAAACATGTGCATGAAAGATTTTCAGTTCCATCAGCCTTGCTAATTCAAATACCAGACATACCAGATATAATCATACATTTCTCTATACAATGCAATGCGTGAGAACAGAATCACAAGTAGGAAGCGCAAAGTAAATAAAGACATGGAAAAGGTAAGATAAAGAAGAAAAACAGGACAAGTAGGGCAGGAGTCAACTGTAGAAACCCAAAAGGTGGAGGGTGGCAGCAGGTATGGAGGAGGTTGGAGGTTAAATAGAAAGAACTTGAAATTTATTGTGCACTTTCTTCGGTTATGGAAGCCATCAAGGTCAATTTCCTTCTCCATGAGATAAGATCAGTAAAATGAAAGCTCCTCGTGTGACTGGAGGGGGTTAATATATTTGCTGGACAGAGAGCAGCATGGGGTTTTTTTTCTGGGGGTTTTTTCTTTACCTTGTTCTGGGGCAAACCAGGAGACCTGCTGCTGTAAAGGGCAGAGAACAGCTCCATGCTGAGGGAGGTGTTAGTGTATCTAAAGCTGGAGATCACTTTGATAATACAGAGTTATAAATGATCGTCATTTTTCCTCATTTGTAAACACATCTATCCAGAGCTAAAAACATAAAAAATTATATTTGTTAAAAATTGCACACATATATGCAACAGATAATGTTTCTTTTCATGTTATTATCCCATTTTAGTCCACGTTCCAGTTATTTTATTTCCTGGCTGACCAACAAAAAAATGTGCTTTTTTTCATCACAAGTAACAAATTGCAAATAATGAAAATGTCAACATAGTATGTCTTCTTTTCGAAGCAGCCTTTGGTTTTGAACTCATCACAGTAAGGAAAGCTATAAACAGCCTCAGGTTATGTAATCATAAACCATAGGAACAGTAAATTACATTAGCTGTACGCTAATGAGTTGCAGGTATTTCAGATCAATTTGCACGCTAAAACCTCCAATCAAACAGTAATGGTCTTGAGTTATGATTGTTTACATAAATGCCATTTTACATAGTGTAATAATCTGTGCCGCTATAGTGATGGCTTTTTAATTTTATCATTTTCATAGGGGATCATTAAAGGCCAAGTTGTCTTACTTTCGCAGTGCTTTGCTTTTTTGAATCTCCAAGATTCACTTTTAACTGTGAGTTGAAATTTTATATAAATTCAATGTCTGTTACATTTAAATTACATTTTATAATTTGTATGTTGGGTTGGTCCAAATTGACTATAAAGTTTAACTGAAAGGAAATTAGTTGATTATGTAAAGACCCTAACTCATTTGATTGCATAACACTTGATATAATTAATATAATTTCAGTCCCAAAGGTGACAAAAGAAAAAGTCCAGTCTATAAATCACGTTACTACACGCCTAAACTGCATTCTAATGAATGTTTTGGGAAATCGGTCGGAATAGATTTTCTCCTAGATGAGATTTGTTTTCTTGGCATGTGTCACAAAAACATTTTTAATGAGTATATTTTTTTTTCTTGTTTTCCAACTGTAGCTCATTTGCAGGCAACAAATCAATAAATAAACAAATCAGTTGAATAAATCATCACTCAGCCCTGCATGTTCTACAAGTGCCGGATCACTAACTAAATAGTTTTGGTGTCTAAACTTAACCACATTCTGGTTGGGAAAAAAATGAACAAATGTCTTTAAACACTTATCCCACACTGAGCTGAACCCCACATCTTCTGAGTGACAGTCAAGCTTTTACCTCATGTCTCCAAAAGCCCCCACCAATTTTATTTTGGTGGGGGCTTATTTTGGTAAAGACAAAATTAATGATGTACTTTATCATCAGATAATTTTTGAAAAAGTTGCACTTCATGCAGTTTTAAGTGATTTTGGTAATATTTACTGACAGCATGTTGTTTACAAAGACAACTCACTAACAATCAGGTCTCATATACTAATAGTGCTTTATCATTTTGTGCAGGATTTTCCAAAGAGGTCAGTTATTTGCTGGGATCTCAAAGAGCACTTAAAGTATAGGCGCCCACTGTGATGTTTTCTAAGTGCTTAACAGCTCAATCTCTCTTAAAATAATTACTCCTGAAAGGCAGAGATCCATCACGACTGCTCCGGTCTGAAAATTGCCCTCAGATGGGCACACACATACGCACGCACACAAACATAAACTTACACAGAGTGAACATTTGTAAGCCATTATATGACTTACTTCCTTACTTTCCTTCCTATTTTGCGTCCTTTTCTTTTTTTAAAGCTATAGTCTGTAAATGGTGATGAAGGATGTGGTTGTAAACTTACACTGAGTAGGGTCTGAGTATATCTGTGTACATCTTTGTGCTTTTTGCACTGTGTACGTAATTCAGTTGCATTGGCGTTATAAATGTTGCATTCACTAGCAAAGTGGGGCGTTCCAGAAGAAAGGTTCTGTTCATTTAGCACGATAAGTTACTGCCAGTTCCAGACTTAAGATTGGGAAAGTTAACAGCTAATGTTTAGTACACAGTCTTGTGCCCTAAAAATTATAATCTTTAACTGTAAGCAAAAATTGGAAATTCCGTGAAGCTATTTATTAATTATTTCACAGACATTTATTATCAGTGTACATTCACCTCGTGCAGTCCTCTAAAAAATTAAATACACTCTTACTGCTTTATGGGAATTAAGAGGGTAAAAAGCAGCCAAGTGCTGCTAATCAAATGCACTTGAAAAATTAATCATCAGCAAGTGTGACCACATCTATTAAAGCAGACAAAACAATTGGAAAAAGGCAAGAATTGCTCATTTCGAAGAGTTGGCAGGAGGAAACCTCTTTTCTGTTCTCAAAGTGGGGTCCCAGGACCCCCAGGGGTCCACAAGCCATAGATCGGGGGTCCTCGAAAACACGTAGTGGCACGTAAATGCATGTGAACATCCAGAGTTGAGCTAATTAGCACAATGGACATATATTTAAGTCCGTCCACTTCATCAAGTAATGCAAAAGCCAAACCAGATAAAATGAGAAAGAATGACAACAGTTACCTTGAGTTTGGCTTTATCGAGAATGATGAAGGAAGACCAAAATCTGTTGTGTGTCTAACAAATGAAGCAATGAAGCCAGCAAAGCTAAAGTGGCATCTCATCACGAAGCACCCAGAGTTTTATCAGCATGAGGATTATAAATTTTACAGCCCCTGCTCTAGAAGAACATGACGCACACAGCTTAGGTAAGTTTCAATCTGAACAGCATCTGAACATCTGGAACAATGTCCTATGGACACAACAGACCAGAGTAGAGGTATTTAGCCATAATGCACAATGTCAAGTTTGGGGGAAAAAACAAACACAGGGTATCAGCACAAAGAGCAACTGTCAACCACTGTGGTCAAGGGATGGAAATGTGGGCTTGTTTTGCTGCCACAAGACCTAGGCACTTTGAACTCACTGAGTGAACCATGAACTCCTATGTGTAGCAAAATATGCTACCATCAAATGTGAGCTAAAGCTAGGCCCAAAGTGGGTGATGCAACAGGACAACGATTCCAAGCGCAGCAGCAAATCTACAACAGAATGACTGAAAAAAAGGATCAAGGTGCTGCAATGATCCTGTCAAAGTCCTGACCTCAACCCAACTGAATGTCTGTGGCAGAAACATAAGAGAGATGTACATAAATGAATTCCTGCAAACTAACACTACTGCATTTTAGATAGCATCTTTTCATTGTTTTTTGTTCTTGATTGCAAGCTAAAGATTCACTTCTCTAGCTATCTTCAGCATAGCCACTGTGAACCTTTTTGAACAGCCACCATACCAAACCAACAAAAAACACTGACTTATTAATAGCAACTTAGCATAATATTATTAATAGCTGTAATATAATATAATAACAGTGTATCCAGGAGACTTCTGTGTTAAAGAATAACACTGATTTTAAATAACTTAAATGGTGATGTACAGAATGGAAAAAAAAAAAAACCTTCCAGAACCAGCTGCAATGCAGTTTTTTCAACAAGATTTTAATGTATGGTGTCCTTAAACCAAAAGAGCTGTAATGTCTGACTTTTTTGTGGGCTAAACCTCCAGTACTGTCAAACTATCCTCCACTGGGAGATTAAATTAATACTTTACTAAACTGCTGTGCTCAATATACCACTGTGGTGGTAACTGTTCCAGTAAAAGTGAACCCTTTCAAATATATATACTCAAGGCTTAAGCATTACAGTCCAAGCGGCTGTTGTTGTGAAGGACTGCGATAGAGAGCTAGTTAATGTTTACCCAGAAAATATGTAATTGCAGACTTCCCCCTAATAAACTGTTCCAGAATGCAGACCACAATCCTCCTCCTGTAACATTATTATTATCTACAGCCCTCGCGAACCACGATCCCTCTCCCTCACTTGCACAAATACGCACACTTACAATACGTACAGTACTACACATCTTCAAATATACAGCGTTGAAACATCTTTCACATTGTGACCGGCCAATGCACACAGAACCACACTTGAAGGAAAGAAGCAGAAGGAGCTAGTGTTTGCATATTTCAAAAAATTGCATGTTTTAACAAAGTGTAAAGTGTCAAACATTACACAATCCTTTTAAGTCATTCACTTTCTGCACTTTGAGTTTTGTTTCAGTGAAAGCTGCCAACTAACAAATAACTGAAATCTAATCTGTAGCTAATTATACATGACTAAAGTATTCAGGCCATAGTAGTTATGCTCTTTGAACTCTACATGATGAAATGTGTTACAGCAGCAAAGGGCAGACAGCAGTGCAAAATCCATTTCTTTGGATTGTTTCTTCTTTGGGTTCCTTTATAAATTACAGACACAAAGTAAAATACAACACAGATCCTTTTTATAGCGTTATATATGCAACAATTGCTATGATATCACAGGAAGAACTTCAGTGGCTAATAGAGCTATTTGTTAGATTCCTACAGTCACAGTAGAGAAAACAGTGATTAGAGACCATGGCAGAGCCAAACTTATTGCAAGCATTTGCATTCGTAATATTGTTGCCTTTGAAATGGTCGATCAAGATGATGATAAAATAGCAATAAGAAGGAGTTAGTCTGCTATCAGTTTGAGATTGAATAGGGTCAAGTTGGAAATTGTATGCAATCTGTGATAATACAGAGACCGACTGTGATGAATCACCAAAAATCACACATCTGTTGCCATCTACACAGAAATACACATCAGGGTCTTATATTCAGATTTGAGTCATAGACTTGAAACAAACATTCAGAGATTCCTCCACAAATAGTGATGTCGCACCTGTTTGATGGTGATTTGAGTGCAAAATGACATTGGTGCTTGTTAACCTTGCTTTTATATAGAAATATAACCAGTTGGCAACCAGTTAAGTTGAGTCTCCTGTTGCAAAGAGGCAGGACAGATGAGTTGCACTCATCACTGCAATCTAGCTCAGACTTATTGCAACATCTGTCTGTGTTTAGAAATTAGACAGCAATTATTTGCAAACCTTTGCCGATCTGTCTGCCAGCGATGTCAGTCAGTCCAAGTCAGACTGTGGTTGTTTGGAGACAGGTTGCCTCCCACCAGGCAACCTGTCTCCAAACAACCACAGTCTGACTTGGACCGACTGACATCGCTGAAAATCTAATCTGTACCACAACTGCCTTGCAATTGAAAGTAGATGCCTTTTTGACTTTTTTGGGGGGGGGTTGATCCAAGCCACAGTAGGTAAGTGTGGTCACTTGATGATGGCTGATGTAGTTTGGGGTGTGTTGGAGTTTAATACCTTTTGTGTTTGTGCTGCCTGAAGAAAATGTAACTGTGTAGCAGAGTAAACACACTTTTTTCTTGTTTGTGTTCTCTGCAATACATATTTTGCAGATATATGGGCTTGTCTGTGATATTCGTGAAATGCAGTCTTAGGGTTTCATCTAGCAGTTGTGGAAGAATGTTAATATATAGGTCAGATAAAAAATATAACTGTGTGTTTCCGGCCACGACTGTAATTTTTAGACCACAAAGTAACACCGAAGATCCCAGCTGAGGCTGAGGTTGACTGACGTCACTTACATTTAAGATTACTGTCGATACTATGTCTTTAAAAGACTATTTGGAGTGGAATTATTTTATTTTTACATTCAAGTTGAGCTTTTTGTCATGTTGAACTACAGCTGGCTCCTTCATTTTCCCATCTCAGACTTAAAGTGTCTGTTCTGGTTTCAATATATTAAGAATAGGCATCTGCCTCTAAGTCTGCTCAATTTAACATATAGAGACAAATTGCATTAACTCAGTCTGAGAACCACATAAAGAACCAACGACCGCCATATCATTAGTAGGACTTTCCATTGTAAAGTTAGTACCCAGCTTTTGTTAATCATCAAAAGTATAAAACCCTCCAAAACACCTATGATCAGAAAAATAAGAATGCTTCTTTCACTTTGAGAATAAAACAAGCAAACAAACAAAAATGAATTAAAATTAAAATCAATTTTAATTAAATATTTCACAGTAAAATGCGTCTAGAGAAAAAAAACCTCTACTGTGCAGACTGGTCACTTTACTTATAGTCGATGTTAAAACACACACACAAAGACGTGCACACACACAGTTTATACAAATGTGAACAACAGTAAACACTCTTGGACTGTTTCCTCAAAGCTTCATAGTGTTTTTGGAATTTGTACAGGCAAATTAACTAAAGTAATTGTGTTCAAATGACAGGAAGTTCAAAATCTCCACACATGTGACCAGTGGCTACATGAAGTAAACATCCGTGGTAGACTGCGGTTCTTGGAGCGTTTCATATTCAGACACAATACTGGAAGGGTGCCCTACATGTGATTTTTATTTGCTGCTTGATGACCCAGCAAGCACTTGGATCACATAAATTTCATTTTAATCCATCAGATTGCTGTTGTTATAGAGTTTATTATTCAGGAACAAATTGACCAGCTTATTATGGCTAAAAAGGAGGAGAGATGACAACCTGACTTGAACCTACCAAATGTGGTATTCCATCAATAAGTCTTCCAAGATTCTGTCAATCTGAAAAAGCAAAATAATGATTGTTTTAGGGCTTTTATGTTGTATGTCTGTGGTGGTTGTAGAGTTGTAGAGGCCTTGATTTCATTATATTTAAATATGTGATATGCAGTTGTGACATAGTCTTGAATACTACGCTATGTAATACCTATACAGTGGCTTCAGAAAGTATTGTTTATGTTTGTTTTTATCTCATTAATCTACACCCATTGCCCGATAATGACAAATGAGAGAATTTTAGGATTTTTTTGTGAAAAAACTGAAACATCTCATTTACGAGCAGTCTCTATACCTTGATTGAAATCCAGTAGTGACAACAGTAGTAATTAAATTGACTGGATATGACTTAGAAAGACACAGACCTCTCGATAGAAGGCCTCACAGCTGGCAATGGACATCAGAGAAAAAAAACAAGCAATGAGGTCATAGAAACTGCCCCCAGAGCTCAGTGACAGGATTGGTAAAAATCACTATAATGACCAGGAACCCAATTAACCCAACTGAGCTTCAGAAATCCTGTTTGAAGATGAGAGTAAGTTCCAGAAAGACAACCATCAGTCACTGCAACCCTCAACCAATCTGGGCAGTTTTAAATGTTATGTCTGAAAGAAACCAGGGACCACTTATTAACTTCCCAATAGCATCATAACAGTGAAGCATGGTGGTGGCAGCATCATACTGTGAGGGTGTTTTTCAGCAGCAGGGACTGGGAAACTGGCCAAGGTTGAAGGGAAACTGAATGGAGCAAAGTACAGAGATGTCTTCAATGAAAAACTGTTTCACAGTGCTCAGGACCTCAGACTGGACGATGACCCTAAACGCGCAGCGAAGCCAACACAGAAGTGGCATAGGGACAGCTCTGTGAATGTCCTAGTATGGCCCAGCCAGAGCCCTGACTTCTGGAAAAATCTCTATATGCAAGGGACAAGGGAATGCCCATGATCTTCAGGCGTTCAGGTAGCCCTGCAATAAACATCCAGCTTATCCGTCCTCAGTTAAAAGCTTGCATCTCCGATGATACAGGGGTTCATTAGTATCTATGAATAGAATAGAATAGAATAGAATAGAATAGAATAGCCCTTTATTGTCACTGTACATGTACATTGTACAGTTTGCATCTCTGCAAAGGCACCATCAGTGCTGAAAAGTATAGACAGGTTTAGATATGTCTTAGGTGTTTAGGTTTTAGATAACATATGCTCCTATCCACATGATGTGTTTTTCAGGGAAGGGCTTGCATATTTTATGCTGAAACTATTCCAACAGCATAGCTTCAAAGTAGAAGATAAGATAAGATAAGATAAGATAAGACTTTATTGATCCCACGACGGGGAAATTTTTGCGTTAGAAGAGAGAACATGCAGCAATTGAAAACATTCGGAGCATCATGAAACAAAAAATACAACAAAGAAGACCCAAGGCTGTTGAGACGCTATGATTCTATAGCAGATTAAAAAGATGGGACTACATCCCGCTCCCAAAAGTCTAAGAGGTGTTCTCCTCAATTCCCAGGTCTTTAAGAGGTTGTTAAAAGAAGAAAAAAACCTGTCCCAACTTTTTTGAGATATATCGCTGCCTTCAAATTCAAAATAATCGAGCTAATATTTTTCCTGAAAAGGTACATTTTCACAGTTTAAAAATTTGAGACGTTTTCTTTGTTCTGTTGTGATAAAATATGGGTTTATGAGATCTGTAAGTCATTGCATTCTGTTTTTATTTACATTTGACACAGTCAACTTATTTTTAATTTTAATTTTTTTGGAATTCAGTTTGTAGAAAAATGTAGTCTTGACCAAAAATTCTTTTGTTAATAATAACTTTAACTCATCCAAAGTAAATTCTAAATTCTGGATGCACGACAAGACCTGTCATGCAAAAGAGAGCAGTTAGACCAGTTGTAAACTAGCCAACAATATAATCAATTATCTAAACCACCTTTATAGATGTAAAACCAATGTGGCCACACCTAAGAGATTCAATGTGAAAATCTTAATCGGTAGTAGAATTTCATCCAAAAGGAAGCCAAAACTGCAAATGTACAATAATAAACTAGAAAAATTAATTCAAAGCAGCAAAGGACATAATACAAGGAGATAATCAAATATGAGGCATTGAGGCAGAGCAGGTGAGGATAACAATAAAATACAACAACCACATGGCTTCTGATGCCAAAGTCAAATACAGAGAAGGAAGGTGGGGTCTGTGAGGAGTAGTGTTTTTCTTCCTCTCTCCCTGTGGGAAAAACGGGGCTCAGGACATGCTGGCATCCCACTAAACACTGAAAAGGGGTGGATGGTGGTGGAGTTGGTAGTGGGGTGCATTTTCTTTCTTTCCCCCGCCTTTCCTTTAACTCCACACTGCCTCGCTGCCCTCAAGTCCACCCCTTCCTTGAGCCAGGAGGTGCTTGTGAAGTGTGTGTGTGTGTGGAAAGTGTTGGGAGGGGGCTTTTATTGAAACCGAACAGAGTGGAACCTCTCGCATTGTCTTTCCTCCTGCACCCCACCCCCTCGCTGCCTCATTCGCTGTCTCCCTCCTCCTTTCTCCACGGACAAAGAATGCCCTGAATGCCTGGCGTCTCCTGCAGTGTCAGATAACTAAAGGATAGGTGGAGTGGTGCAAGGGGCATGGAATGAAGGAGGAGAGGAAGAAGAACGAGTTGGATCAGAAGAATTTATACTTAACTCGATTATTTGTTAGCTTATCTTATGTTTCTAAATAATCTTTCTATTCTTCAAATGTTACCAAGTCCTCATAGCTAAATGATGAAATCCATCACTGTACAGTAAACAAACCAAGGCAGCTATACCACCTGCTCAGGCCAAACTAGTTTACCTTAGTTTGGTCAAACATGGCTAGAGACGGGTTAGCGACCCCTGAAAATGAGTTTTTCCTCGGTGGCAAGTGATTACTGGGGATCGCTGACTGTCACTCTGTGAAATTGTTTGCAAAGAGGATACTTCATCAAAAAGTTCCTTGTGATTGCTTTGGTCACTAGAAAATGGGCGTGGTCATCTTTGGTTTGGATGGAAGACACAGACCTCTCTACAAACACTTACTAACTGACCATCAAGCGAAAGTGCAACACAAACCATAAATTTATGCACCCTTAGCAACCAGTTTCCCCAGCCTCAAGCAACCACTCAAATCTGGCTGGGGAATACACGTTTATTCCTAACAACCAGTGGTTATCAAGGCATCACTGAATGGTTTCTAGGCCCGCATGACTGGAGCTTTAACAGTGTCCAGGAATCACTCGCAACTATTCAGGGAATATTCATTTTTCCATAATGACAGATGATTGCCAGGCAGTTGCTAACCAGTCTCTAGGCTTGTGTGACTAGGGCCTTAATTATAGTTGGGGGAAAGATGAGCATCCTGGTGGAAAAATATCACAAGCTTGACTGACATGACACATGAAAAGAGTAGGTAAGACTGTCAGACACATCTTATTTAATATCTATTCAACATAATGCCTCACATGTGAATAAAAAATGCATTAAAGAAGCATTCAGCAGAAATTGAAATCTGACCAACATGTCAAATTGCCTTGCAGTTTTATGTGTGTTTTGTCACATCCTGAAATGGTTTACTCATCTTGAAAATCCCTCAATTTTTTTAGTCTGGGCTTTTGAGAATACCAACAGCAGTATATTATATTGATACAACAGTGTAAATAACAACACCTGACTGGACTATTTCATATACTGTTGATGTTGTCAAAGCTGCTGATGTTTCAAGGATACACACAAGGTATTGCTTTGGCATTGGTGCCGTAACACAAAACTATCAAGAAATGTCACTTTTGAACATGCAGGGTTAATGCTTGGGGTCAAAAAACACATGTTAGGCTTTTCCTAGACTTAAACCTGTGTGTTTTAGTTAGTAAAAATAACCAAACAGCAACAGAATGGAAAAGTAAAAGGAAAGTGAAAATAAAACTAATCAGCTAATGAAAGAAAAGTGAAACAAAAGCTACCAAATATGATTCTAACTGCAGATGTTTTAGTCAGCATGCTTACAGTAACTACACATTCCAATCCAACTAATTAGGCACAATGCTTTCCAGGCTTCCCATTTTAGTTTAGCTTATCAACATGGCAACATGATAATCAACTCAAAGTATGAGCTACTGTTTAAATTCTAAAAACTAAAAGTCATTAGGGGTTACCATCTTAGCACCATTAATGCTGTACCAAGTTTTCTTTTTTAGTTTTTCTTTAAACTAAGCTACCCTTTATTTTGATATTTTATAGAATAAGTGTCAGATGGTGCAAGAAAATCTCAGGCAATTACCAAATCAAATTCTGGGGTCCTCATATTCTCATTGATGTACTTCGGAGACCATCTGTACATCATCCAGTATTTTTCCAGTAAAGTGCTGATACATCAGCAGGGCCTGAAGTCATGTAGCTAGTATAGTCTAGACAAGGGGCAGAACCCTGACATACTGAAGGACAAAGTATTATGCTGGTATGGGTCACACATTTATGCACAGATGGTCCTTGCGATCCTCTCCCTACATGAGCAAAAAAACAACATTTATGTCACATCATCATTCAAATCAGATGCTTTCTAAAAGCTTCACTGTAACTCCTTGCTTTCTTTCTGAATAAAATAATCCTTGCCATTTCACTGGAGACAACAACTTTTTTTTTGTTTTTTGGCAATGTGTGTCCCTCATGGTGATGACATAATTTTTTTGAAAGAGCTGAACTGGACTAATCCTCTTTTGCTTTGATTGATTGTGGGAGTAGATAGTTGTAATCCTTAATTTCATGCACCAAAATGAAATCCAATAACTCATGGGGTTCTCTGTCGTTTCCTCCACTGAACAGCTCCGAATTGTTTACTGGCAATGCTTAAGCGCATATTTCACTTGTCATTTATAACATTTGCCAAAGTACACTTATGAAACTACAAGTGCGGTTTTAAAATTATGTCCTGTGAGGTTTGACATTCACATCTAGAAACACTCACATACTCTTTTTCACATGCACACACCCACTTAGACATTCTGCAGCCCTATCATATAGTGAATGTAATGGGTGACTGTACTAATTGCTGCAGCACTCCAAAGCAACAATAACAACATGGCCTCACAACCACATGAAATCATCTTATTCCACAACCAGTGTGTACAGAAAATACCATCCATCAAGCTGTCAAACTAACCTCATGCACTTTTCTAAAGGTGGAAGGAGAAATTCTCTGTCACATACTGAATTATGGCTTACCCTTCACAAGACACCATCCATTACAGGCTGCAGTTAGGAAGACACAAAGTCAAGCTTGACTTGAATAATTAATTTTGATTCAGTGTATTTGGTGCAGAGGATGGGAGGGTCTTATGATAACTAGAATTGGTCCAAATGTGCTTTTAGCACCAGAAGAGTCCAGTGATTTTATGTTCAGATTATCTTAGGTTATTAGTAATCATTGTACATACCAGAACAGTATGAAAACAATAAGAGAAAATTGGATTTGGATATAGATAATTGTAATAAGAACTACAGCACCAGTGCCCCATGGATAAGTGCTGCATTCATGCATATTAATAGGGTGGATTAAACACTGGAACACCTCAACTACACAACAGTAAAGATACATCAGCAAAAACTTAATTAAAAAAACTTGTAAATTTATTGCAGAGCTATTGTATTACATTGGAGTAAATTTTACAGGTGTACCTAATAAATAGGTACAGATAAGTGTATGATAAAAAATATACTTATTTATAATAACTGTATTTTTATTATAATCTACAGGAAGAAAGCTTTTTAAACATATCATAAAGTTCCCAGGATTTTATTTTGTCTTCAGTAGAAACTGCTTTTAAAAACTATTCATTATAGGTGAATGGGTGTTGATGATGACTCAGTTCTGGTCAAATGCTAAAACCAGTCAAGGACCACCAGGTGGCGTTGTGCAGACTCCATTGCTTTTGGTGCCATTTGGCAGGATACCACCAACAGTGGCTTACCAGCAGAGACAGGAAGAAAGTTTGGCTTAGTGTTGATCGCTGGCGAGATATATAGCTGCTTTGCAAATGGCCTGATCCACAGAGGAAAACTACAGTAACTATGCTGTATCATTAAGCTTTTTTTTTTTATAAGTAAACCGAATTTCTTTCATCTGTTGATCAAAACCACGGTGGGGTTGTGATACGAAGAGTCTGTGTAAAAAGAGTCGGGTTGGATTCAAGGGGTTCTGTGGATAAGTTTGGACTTTTGTGCAAACGCATTATCTATCTGGAGCTAAAAGTGGGAATCGTATTCAAGGAGAATTCATAACCAAAACAAAGTGTCTTTTAAAAGTTAACTTGTTGTTGTTGCAGTGCGAAAACAAAAATGTTTGTGAAAAGCAAGATTTTTTTTTATTTTCATGATTAGTAAAGGGAAACTTTGCTGCATTGAGGAACACGACGACAGCCGTATGGATGCAGCAGACACACAGTGTTTGTATTGAGAAATAATCAGGCTGCACTTTTTCTGCTTTTGCTGACATGAGATATTATCTGCAGGATGGAGAGGGAAATCGGAGGGAATGGTTGAGAGCCAGAAATTAAATGTGCATGTGCATGTGTGTGTGTGTGTTTGTACACACAAACAGTATCACAGTTTACAAGGCTTTGTCCCATTCCCCCCTCCACCAGACTGGACTCTTAAAAAAGGACTGAAAATCAGAGAGTATTACCTCAGGTCACGTGCCTCACTGCCGGCCTATCGAATGCACAAAGTAGTTAAATCAAATGACTAGAAAGTGCACTTTGAACTCAGCCCCTGGCTGAGGTCTCATTCAAGCAGAAATGTAAAAGTTCCTGTCCTTGGTGGGGCCCCCTGTTCAGAGGTGTCCCCATAAAAGACTTATAGCTGGTTACAGCGGCTTGGAAAGAAGCCCATAGATGGCCCAACAAGCCTCGACCAGCATTATTTCCTACCGGTCTCTTTGTCTGGTGAAGCCTTTTTTTGGCAGGGTTCCT
>VUQG01041618.1:0-15118 GCA_015106755.1 Etia nguti | reverse complement strand
CCAGTCTACATCCAGTTTAATGGGCTTTATCACAGGGTCTATTTTTTTGTCCCAAAGCACAGAACCCCTCCTGATATTCTACCTCTGACTATAGCTGTGCTGAGGTCGGTTGTTGAACATGTTTGAACAATTTTATGAGTGATCACATTCATAATTCACTTATTATTGCAATAAAACCTCTGTGTCAAATTCTTGAAATGTTATTTGAATATAAGCACACTTATGAGAACATATTTTGAGTATGCTTACAATTTATGTAATGTCAAGACGCTGCCCAATCAATATTGTTTTTTTCCACTGAGCTTTTTTCTTTTTCAATTACTCGTGCCTTTTCCTGTTTTCTTTGAATATAAATCTACCACTTTGCCAGAGACTAAAAGAGTCCAATATGGGGTGAGCTGATCTAACAATCTTTCAGCCCCAACAAGTCCTAAGAGTTTGACATGAATGAGAAGCAAATTTAAAAGATTACATTAAATTCAAACACAGCAAAACTAGAATCAATTTATTATTCATGGATGTTTCTGAATATACCTGATATCAGCTTATTTGTGGTTTAAGTTTTTTGCCAAAAGCTAATAGCAAAACTAAAAATATGCAAAATTGCATAAAATATCTGAAAATGTATTAATATGGTACAATTATGGTTAAACACTGGCTTTGTTGATACAGAGTCATTAATAAATAACAAAAAATAGAGGAACTATATTTGTTGTATCCTTTGTCAGCTGATTAAGTCGGTTCTATTTGGCCATGGCAAAAACTGTGCCTAAATCTACTGGTGTTTTATAGTAAGCCAAATATTTTTCTATCTGGGTCTGACCTTTTTAATTTATTATTACTGAAATAATACACTTGAAATTACACTGTATTAAATTACTGGAAATTCTCATCAAATCATGTGCTAATGAGATGAGAGCCCATATATATTAAAAATATCAATCTAATTCTTCATGGCATAGAAAGGTGGTCCCTACTGACATGATAGCTGCACACATCCATGATGCAAATCTCTAATTCCACTACAATCCAAAGGTGCTCCACATTAATTATCCTGCTTGAAGCTGGCATCAGAAGACTCATATACTGTGGTTATAAAGGGATGGTCAGCAATAATATTCAGGTAAACTATGGTACTGAAATAACACTCGGCTGGTACTAAGGCGCCCAAAACACGCCCAGAAAATATCCTCCGCACTGTTACACAATCATCAGTAGTCTGAACAGTTGATGCAAGGCAGGATGGATCCCGACGCCATACTTTGACCCCACCATCCACATGTCACAGCAGAAAATGAGACTCAACAGACCAGGCAACATTTTTCTCTTCTCCTAAATCAGATTTTAAATAATCATATAAAAGGACACTTAATCTGATGGCTAAACATGTCAGCAGATGTGTGTACACATAGTAACACACTTCTACAGTGTCAACCAATGCCTATAGCTTTGCCTGTCTGCCTCTTTTAAAACCCCTCGTGCATTACACAGGACCACATTGTATAATTCAGATGTTTTCTTGAAGGGGAAGCCCTTGAAGTTGAAATGAGTGATTTATGAGCCAAAATACAGTCTTTGGGTCTTGTCAAATGCTTTAAAGTATTATTAGGTTCTTGATTGTCTAAGAGCTCTTCCTATATTTCCTTTGGTGTGCCAGAGGAAGAATTGATCTATACAAAAAATCATTAAGTTTGACGAACTAATTTGAGTGTTCTGGGAAAGGGCATGCTTTCATCTTAGGGTCTGAAGTGTCACGTTGTCAGGTCCTATAAACTGTGAAGGAACACTATGTCCACCTAAAACATATACAGAATTAATTACTACAATGTTTAAGGAAAATTGAAAATGCAATGATAGCCGCCAGATGTGTGAAGTGAATTAATCACTTCTTCTTCAGATATAGTGACTTCAAATGAACGACTACTCTGTGCTGACATCTCTCTGTTTATGCAACATATTGTATCATGCATCAAAAAGTAAACATACTCTATGTGCACTGTAAACAAGCCCATTAGCCCACATCTTCACATCAGCTCTGTGATGATGTGAAGGAGGTAAAATGTTTAACACTGCCACCGTCTTCACTTAGGATGCATGACGCATGGCAACATTTGCTAATTACCACTTAACATAAACTGCAGCTCAGCTGATTGGGTTGTCAGCTGAGCTCATATAATGTCATAAACCAAATGCATACACAAGTTAAAAGTCTTACTTGATGACTGCGTCAGATAAGGGAGCATCAAACGATTGCATTGTATAAGGGGTGTATATGTGCACCACACTGCTTATCATGGGAATCTATCAGGAATGGCTCAAAACTACAAAATCAGCTGCATGATGGTGCAAGGAGAAAACTCAGGGCACGTTGAGTTATATGAGTTAGGAGATTTACAAGTACACCAATTTGTCCAAGTGTTGAGATATTTTACTTTGCACCAGGCAACATTTAAATCCTTGGTTCCAACCTACCATCCTTAAAACTGCTTCCTACTTGGAATTTTGTCATTTTCATTGGCAGGAACCTTGAACTGTTTTTGCCATAAAGCTTTAAAGCAACATCAGTGAAACGGTGAAACCAAATTTGTCAATAAGATATTCAATCCCTGCTTTGAGGAACGAGTCTGAAGGGGTAATTTGGGGACACTGTGCACTTTCTTTTTCTTTTTTTGTTTTTAGTGTTGATCTGCTGAACTGGATCCAAGAAGCTTGGCCTGCATCACACTATCATTGTGAAGGAAGTCTCTTTTAGCCATTAAAACCATTCTGGATGTAGTATTTAGTGTCTGTGTGTGGGTGTATGTGTGTACACACATGTATGGCATATGACTGAGTGAACAGTGAGGTGATTTGCAGCCAAGAAAAGGAGCTGCAGTGATACTTTCTGGTAAGCTGTGGTTTGTTGGACTTGGAAAGAGTGTCCCTGGCTTAGACGGGGGATCAGACTGTTGTACAATTGATCTGTTTGACTGGAAATCCAAAACCTCAGCAGTAAAACATAGTCGCAGTAAATGGAGCAGTGCACTCTTGGACAATGTTGGGGTCTTTATTCAACAAAAAAGGGAGAAAAAGGATTTAAAAGTATTCATAAGTAATGCATTACTTATTTTTTTTCACTACAGAAATCAATTTCTTTCACTACTAATTACAGTAATATTGCATTACTCTGCATCATGTAGTCGCCAGGTAACGATAGAGTATAAACTTAAACAAATGCATATGCCTGCATTTATATTCTGACGAGATCATGCACAAGATTTTTGCACATCAACATTTTTTCACATTTTTCTCAATTTGCTGTAACTGCTATATTATCTCAGAGGCAGCTACTGTATTTATCATAAAGGATAGGGTTGTTTTCTAGGAAAGCAGATGTCCTGAACCTTCTAACTCAATGAAGTCCATCAACCAGGATGACCTCAAATTGAACTAGTAGCCTAATTTGTGTAGCATAAAATATGACAGCAAATAAGAGCAATGCACATTAGTCTTGGAATGCATGTTCAGAAGTGATCTTTGAACAAGCTACCAGTGGAGCTGGGATTTGTAGAAAAGCTGGTGGAGGGGGAATAAATATTCTTTGGACATTTCAAAACACAGATCATCACAACCACAGAGTTGTATAGTGTGAAATTGCTGAGTGGTGTAGTGGGAAGGATTCAGCACCTGAATAAAAAAACAACCACAACACCCAAAAAACCCCAAAAGTGTTACCATAAAATCATGAGACATATGCCTTCTACTCTTATAAAGTCTATGAATATAAAATGTTAGTTGCTTTGGATGATAAAAGTGCTCTAGTGTTTTAAGACATATCAAACAGCACTGAAGTGCAAGCTTTAAACTCAGCATAATGTAGTGTTGGTCTATATTTGCTGGCTTTTCCACTTGAAAAGTCAGGAATTGAACTAAAAATATGTCTATAGCTCTGTACCATATTTAAGTGTGTCACAGGCAAGTGTATATGCTATGCAGCTATATAAAACCAAAACAATGTAATAGGCAAAAAGTCAGACATCCTCCACTTGTCTTCGTTCTTTATCTCATCAAAAATGAGAGTTTTCTGCTATCTTATTTTCTTGTCTATTTATCCAGAATATCAGATGGGCTTAATGAAAAAACAACCAAACAAATCACAAACGTTCCACTGAGGCCAACTTTCAAATTAAAACATTCAGCTGGCACCTATCCAACAAGAGATCAAAAACACAGAAGCTTCTTTTTTGGCTTGTGTTTTGAAATCAACACCTGCATCACTGACATTGATAAACCCACCTGACAAAAAAAAGCTCAACAAAATAAAACTTCTATACTTGAACTTCCAGCTGTCTTTCTCCTTTTCATCCCTCAGTACACTACTTCCAATGTTCAATTTACTGGCTGTCTGCATTTGACACAAACGGCAGCCTTGAACTGCAAAAGGAAAAAGGGACAAAGCAGATCATCTCTTGTTGTGCCGGTGTGTAAAACATTGATACTTCTGAAGTGAAAGACACACAAATGCCACTTTATTTACTTATCTTGATTTTTCATGATATCACACACGTGCCTCAATTTTTCTGGGATCTCTATGTCACCAGGAAATATACCAGTAGACGCAGTTCTCTGTGTTAACTGTTGGAATCAAAGTTCTGGCAACACTACTCCTCCGTGACATTTAGTACATCCCATAAGGGACTATCACAGTCAACAACAGAACCCCAACAGACAAAAGGTCGCATTGTTAAATGAATTCACATTGCTATCATCTACTGTTCTCTTGTTCGTAAGCACTCACTTGCCTAATGTCACTATTCGGTATCACAGTAGAAAATGTGTGTTTTCTGTAGTGGCGTCGAAGTTTGAACACAATTTTAAACTAAATTTAAGATATCAAGGGAAACAACAAAGAAAAAATGATGTTAGCTCCCAGTGTCGATTCGGGGGGGCATACAGCCTCTCTACTTTTAAGATTACATTTAAAACTTTCCTTTTTGAAAAAGCTTACAGTTAGGTCTGGATCAGGTGACCGGAGCTCCTCCCTTAGTTACCCTGCAATAGGCGTTATCTGCTAGGGGCTTCCCATATTGCACAAGAAGAGTGTTTCTTCTTCGCTCACCTGTTTTCCCTATGTGTTAATACACCACTTTGCATTTAATTATTAGTTATTATTAAAATCTGTCTATCTGACATATTGTGTCCTTAGTCCTCCCCTAAGCCAGTAGTGGCAGATGGCTGCCCCTCCCTAAGCCTGGTTCTGCCAGAGATGTCTTCCTGTTAAAAGGGAATTTTTCCTTCCCGGTGTTCCCAAGTGTTTGCTCACAGGGGATCATCTAAGGTTGGGGTTTTCTCTCCATTACTGCAAGGCCTTTACCTTAAAATATAAAGTGCCTTGCAGCGACTGCTGTGCGATTTAGCACTATATAAATAACACTGAATTAATTACTGACACTACAGATGCTTTCAGACATATATGAATTGAGGCTTAATTTATCAGTTATAATCCATCCATAAACGCAGCTGTCAATGGGGGAGAGAAGTAGCATACACAGTGTAGAGGTCACCAGTCCATTACAGGCCCAAAGCAGTTTTATTCATCACGACTGCAAAGTGTAACAAAGACAAAAACTTTAATAAAAGCAATAATACTTTGTCTGTCTATTTTGGTTATGGAATAAATACAAATTTTAACATCTGTGAAAGAGGGGAAAACTCTTTCACATTATTGTGATATAATGTATAATTTCAGTTCTTACTGACCACGCAAAGTGCTGTAGACTAAAAGCCAAATACAACCATAACCATACATTCACACAGTACTTTATTCTATTTACTCGAAGCACTTTATTTACCACATCCATGACCAGTTTAGAATCATCATAGCCAGAGTACCTGGAGGAAACTCTCCGAGGCATATACAGTACTGTATATGTGATGGTTTCACCTGCCAGGGTGTTTTCTTTCTTTTCTTTTTTTTTTTTTTACCTTCCATGATGAAAAAGCTTGAGAGGATTTTTAGGTCACATGCCTCATATAGCTCATGATGTATTTGCCTGTCTGATTTTATTAATACACCAGCATTTCCACCTTGGCGAAGCGTAAAAATTTACCCTTCCATCATTGGGTTAGGAGTCATTTGTTTAGACAAGTTGTGATCTTTTTAAATTTCTGTCCCAAATGTGTGATGTTGCAGTAGGAAGATAATTCAGTGGAGGAAAGTAAACATTTTACAGCTGTATAAAAAAAAAGTACTAGCTTTGCATAGTTACTTTGACATACACCAGGGCATTGACAAGCACACCTTCTTCATTTAAGCACAAACTAAACAATTCAAAATGCAACACTCAGCTTCATTGTGAAACACTTGCCAGTGGTTGTGTGCATATGCCTGCAGCCTCAGCCAAGAGAAAGCCTATTTATCAGGCTGCTATTTATCAGGCTGCTAATCAACCTGATAACCTGCAGCTGTGCCTGCTGCCTGCCTGAGCCAGCCTTCACTCTTTACCCCCAGCCAGTGTTATACCAGAGCCCTCTGCTACACTGTCATAATTCTCACTCTCGAGATTACAAAGTGAATCTTTAGACAACCCCAAAGACTTTTATTATTTCACCAAAGCAAACAAAGTGTGAATGATGGAGAGATAGATGGAGATAAAGAAAAGAACAGTTTTCAGATCATTGCTACAGGACAAATCAAGTCAGGTACCACTGACTTATGGTGGTACCTGACAGACATGAGCGAGACAGATAAATATGAAGCCATAACGGCTCGGACGTAGATTAACAAGGTCTGCGTCAGGTGTTGAGGAACCAGGGCACCCTGATGAGAAGTGGGGTACTGGAATAAGAAGGCATCGCTGGGCAATACACGGAAATAGGGCGCTGTTGGAATGCTACTACGCAAGTAACCCCAGCAGAAGGGGTTACATGAATGGACCTAAGGAATCTTCGATACCCAGCACCCACATTGATGGCGAAACAACTAGTAGCTCAGTGTTCCAACATTCGGAAGAAGGGACTGCTCTCACGGCTAGAGATTAACGAGGCACAACACACATGCTACGGGAAGGGGGAGCCAGGATGACAGGTCACGGGGGAGATATCATTACCCCTACCTGAGATAGGGTACCAAGCACCAAGTGCAATGGAAGAAGGATCGTTGAGTGCGAGAGGAACTGACTTGAAAGACAGGATCATGGCAAAGCTTGAAACCTGGATCCTCCCTAGCCGGTGTGTCGGAATGTCATACGGACTGGAGAAGTTTAGTTAGATGATAACAAAGAGAGGGAAGGTAGTCAAAACTACATGACTACTTAATCATCAAACTACCAGAAGGCAGCATTGCAGACATAGAGGACAGCTACAAGTACCTGGGGTTCCCACATTCAAATGGCAGCCATGAAGAGGCCGCTAGGAAAGCTGCAAACACCAAGTACCTGTTGAACATCAGGCAAGTCTTGAGGAGTCAGCTGAATGATAAGAACAAGATCCGGGCTATCAACACCTCCGCCCTGCTCATGATCAGGTACCCTGCTGGGATAATAAGCTGGGCAAAAGAGGAGATAGAAGCCACTGACATCAAGACCAGGAAGCTCCTGACCATGCATGGAGGGTTTCACCCCAAGTCCAGCACCCTGAGGCTGTACGCTGAGCGGAAAGAAGGAGGCCGAGGACTGGTGAGTGTCAGTACCACAGTCCAGAATGAAACAATGAACATCCACGAATACATCAGGGAGATGGCCCAAAGCAACCGCGTGCTCAGTAAATACCTCAGGCAGCAGAAACCCAAGAAAGAGGAGGAAGAGAAGGAACCATTATGGAAGGATAGGCCCCTGCACGGTATGTACCACCGGCAGATAGAGGTAGTGGCTGACATCCAGAAGTCCTACCAGTGGCTGGACAAAGCTGGACTGAAAGACAGCACAGAGGCACTAATCATGGCAGCACAGGGACAAGCTCTGAGCTTGAGCTCTGGGGTCTATCACACCAGGCAAGACCCCAGGTGCAGGCTGTGTAAAGATGTCCCTGAAACAATCCAGCACATAACAGCAGGGTGTAAGATGCTAGCAGGCACATACATGGAACGCCATAACCAAGTGGCTTTCATAGTATACAGAAAGTATTACTCAAAAATTCACGTTTTTTGACTATTTACCAAGTCAAACTTGCAATGAACGTCTCAAACTTTTATTCCTTACTTTTATTATGTGTATAATGAGTTTGTCATCTGAGGCTGCACGTTAAATAGTATTTTCAGGCATGTTTGGAAAATGTATTTTTGAATGAATATGTCCTTTGTAATTGATCAATATTAGTATGGATTTAAATATTATAAGTGATTATCAGTAGTTTATTTTTGAGTATCCTTTGCTTCATATTTGTCTCCGTTTTACCACGCTATTAGATTTGATCTTGAATAGGCTGTTGAGAGAAACCACACCATTGTTTTGATATTTTTATGTTTTTTATATATTGTGGGTCAGAGTTGCATGGACTCCACACTGGGATGACGAGACGCCTGCTGCTGTGTGCGTCCACTGTTTTTCCTGCTGCATTTTGTCTTTTAGAAAATAAAGCCAGTTTTGCAACCAGTTCCTGTTTGTCGTCACAACACAGTCTACCATTTTATAGCTGCTACAAATGCATTCATGTATGTAGACATTTTGAAACCAACTGATGAAGGTGATCAGACTTTCTCTTGGTGGTTAATTCCAGAGGTTGGATTGGAAGGCAACAGCATCTCAAATAACCACCCTTTACAAAGGTATGCAGAAGAGCATCTCTGTATGAAATTGGCATAAGCACATCATGGACATACAGCTGACAAATCTACTGCAACTCTGTAATGCTGCCATGTCAATATGGTCCAGAATCTCTGAGGAATGTTTCCTGCACCTCGTTGTGTCTATGTCATGAAGAATTACCGCAGTTCTGAAGGCAGAAAAAGAATAATTTATGTTATATAGTTGGCCCATATTAACTTTATTACAGCCACAGGGCTAAGCCAGGTATATGTGTGCATTGTGAATGTGTGAAATTTTAAAGATAGCTGCTTTAAAATATGTACAGTGCTCTAGTACCTAATGTCAGACTCAGCAGTGCCTGCAGAGCCACAAAGGTGTTTCCCGTTTTTCTGGTTTATTACCGAGTCTTATTCACAGGAGACTTTTTGAATTACCACAGCAGGGCAAGCACAGGTGTTGCTAATAAGATTAACAATGCCTCTGTTGTATTCAAGTCTCCCAGTAAGTCACATCAGCATGGCAGTGAGCAAACATGAACAATACCAAGACCTGGGAACAGAGAGAGCTCACTATAATTCTGCCACCATTAATTTAATATTTACAATACAAAAAGTGTTAGAAAGTGGTGAGCTCACCAGACCTTTGTAGCTGTCATCCCCATATCTCAGCTTGATTACAGTTGCTTGAGGTTTCATTAGCTCGTTCCATAACATGCAAACTTTCAACCAAAGTATTGTGGGGTGACAGGTTCTGAAAGGAAGAAGAATACACCGAAAAAAACAATGTACTTACATAAATTAAGTCAAAGATACTAGTGAAAGCACCAGTCAGCTTGTGTTTGTGTATGTATAAATATACGTTCATGAAAATGTCAGCTTCTAACTAATTCAGTGCATATTTTACCCAGTAAAGGCAGAAAAAAGTCAACTGAAAAGAAGTAGTGAATAATAACAGAGTGGAATTTCATTAGTAGCTTCAACAATGCACTAGCACAAATACAATTAACCCTGTGCTATCCACACAAGTCACTTCATTACAAAGTAATTGAGAACCAGTCCAAGAAAGCTTTTTGCACACACTTTAATTAATCTTTTATAGTTGTAAGCTAGAAACAAAAGTCATCAGGGAAAGGCCAGTTAAGCTGGACAAAAACCTCTTTGAGAGATTTATTAGAGTTTTATTGTTACATGAGTATATCATGATGTGCCTAGTGTTGTATGAGTGCACTCTCACAAAACAATGAGATGTCATTCAGTACTGATAAACACTGTTGCATTGGAGAATAATGGGTCTTTTCACTGTGTCAAGTTCCTTATACTGTCTATTGTGCTTTTTAAATATATTGATGGTTGGGATGTTGTTTTTGCATTGCAGTGGATATCAATTAATATTCACGGCATCCTGTTTGGAGTACACATCCATCATGGTCCGCATGCAGGCATTTTGCTGAAGTCCCTATGGATTCATTGTCCTTCTAAGTACCCTTGGGTGCAGTCAAAAACAATATGGCAATCATCATTTCTGCATTAGCATTCTGATGCTGAGAAACATATCAGTGGCTGTATTCATCGCAGTATAGGCCATCTGGTGCCTTACACAGAAGAAGCATCATGCTAACATACAAGCAATCAGTCAATCAACAAACTCATATACCCATATAATGGCATGACAGGCAAATAAGCCCACCAAAAGCAAAGTGAAAAGTGCTATTAAAAAACTTGTGATTTTTTTCACATATCTAAGACTTATAAAATCCATCTTAGTTCTTTGCTCATCTGAAAGAAACTTTAAAGACTTGCTTACAGGGCATTGTATTGTAATTCACCATGTATAAAATATTAACATAGACCTGTCTTAGTGTATCTGACAATGTAAAAGCAAATGGGATGTCCTAAACGACACAGGTGTACCATTCTGGAGTATCAAAGAGTAAAATGCATGATTAATGCCTGTCAGAACAAAGTGCTCACAGAAAGGTGCAATGGACTATTAATACAGCGCACTTAGTGGTAAAACTTTCCCCATGGTTGTGTGGAAGGCATTTTTTGAAGGAGATCATAAGAAGTTTTGTGATGAACTGGATTGCAAACTTCAGACAAATGTACAAACAAACAAAAAAAAAAGTGGTGTTACTTTGAAAGGTCATAACTGTTAAAATATTATTAAATCTGATTTTTACAATTTGCAGTAACTGTCAAATCTTACTCACGTTTCATTACTGCCATTATGCACATTGTAACCATGTCCACTGTGTGCAGACTGGATTGCCTGTCTGAATTTAGTGTGAAGTAATACATTTAACAGTGAAGCAGCTCTTATACTGTTTTGATTTTTATTTCAGAGAAATCTGTCTTTTTTTGGTCTTTTTACTCTGGGCATGTGTGACTGCTGTAAATGCTATTAGAGTTAATCCACGTCAAAAAATACTATAAATACCGCAGGGTGTGTTACAAAAGGACTGTGATATTTCCTTAATTGCTCTTAAGTGACTCAAGCTTCACTATTAATGTCACTAGTGAACCCCTCATTCATAGCTCCTTAAAGTGGACCTCTTAGGCTTTTCCGTACTATCTGATATTTTTAGGTCCATAAGCTTTTGGGCAATTATCATTTTTTTTAAGTTTCCCTCTGTGCACCACCACACTGGATAAAACAAACTATCAAAATGTGACTGAAGTGAATACTGTTAGTTTTAATTCAAGCGCTTTATCAAAAGTGCTGTATTAACTGTTTAGGAATTATAAATAGGAATTATAAAAGTAACTGGACAAACTGACATAATTTTAAAAATAAAGATTATATTTGATACCTAAATTAAAAGCCTTTTCAGTCAATGACTGCCTAAAGTCTAGAATCCATGAACATCACCAAATGCTCCATTTCCTTTCTTGAGATGTTCTTCCAGGCCTTTAATGCTGCCACCTTCAGTTGCTGTTTGTTTGTGAGTCCCTCTTTGTTCAGTTTTGTCTTCAGTAACGGAAAAGCATGCTTTATTGCAGGGGTGTCCAACTCCAGGCCTCAAGGGCCGGTGTCCTGCAGGTTTGAGATACCACCCTGGGTCAACACACCTGAATCAAATGATTAGTTCATTACCAGGCCTCTGGAGAACTTCAAGACATGCTGAGGAGGTCATTTAACCATTCAAATCAACTGTGTTGGATCAAGGACACATCTAAAACCTGCAGGACACCGACCCTTGAGGCCTGGAGTTGGACACCCCTGCAATAAAGCATGCTTTTCCGTTACTGAAGACAAAACTGAACAAGTTAGTTAGTTAGTTAGACTATATAAATTGATGTTTCTCAGATTACAAAATGCAGTATTTAGTTTTTTTTTCCTGTAAAGTTCATGGTGAGCCCCACAAACTACAGCACCAAAACACAGCAAGAACATTAGTACAACATCCAATACTTTCTTCACAATTGGCTCAAATTGGCTTGAAATTAAGTCATTTGGATCCCTATCTTTTCAAACACGCACCTGTCTGCAGGAGATGACCTGAAGGGACTTTTAAGTCCGTCTCCTATTCGGCATATAATGATAAAAAGTACCTTCAATCTTACTGCAACTGTATAAAAAAAAAAAAACGCTAGGAAAGCGGAACTGTAATGAGAAGACTGACGGATAGTGTAATCCAGGCCGGTTGTCCTAACAAAAAAGGTTAATAGCTTAAGTGTTTGAGGCTCTTAAAAGGAGAAAAACTGACCTGCCACAGACTGTCTGGGGCAGCCCACAACCTAACTCAATTTCCTTGCAGGTGATCAGAATAGGATTGGATCAAGTTAACCTGATGCAGGTCAAGAGAACAGCCAGCATCTGGACGCAGAGGTGGGTCATGACATTAGATCCAGCCTATATGGCAAACCAGAATTGTTTGGGTCTTCTTTTGAAATGCAATTACTGTTTTGAATCAGAATTACTGATCCCTGATATTCCAGCTCCATGAGTGAGTCTGCAGAAAGCGTCCAATAAAAAGGACTTTAGTGGTCAGAATGACTTTTCATACAGTGAGAGAGTGTGGTGATTAAGAAGAGAAATGATAAGAGGCTAATGTCCTGCTAGACATTAGCCCCTCTTTAGAATTAGCACGTATATATTGCAGCACACTGTAGAAGAGATATTTTGTTCTTAATGATTATTGGAGTCCCCTATTGTCTGCAGTTCTTAATGATATTTTATCTTTCTTGGCAAATTTTGTCACAACTGAGGACATGATGACATTTCTAATTTACTGAAAGATATAAAACCTTTGATTGCTGAATAGTTCAGTGCTAATATCTAATACCAGACTGTGAGCCTGCGTGCCTTAAAGGTATGAAACTCCACCGCAGTATTATACTTTTTTTCCCCCAACAAATTCACAAGGACAGTCAAAAAGGCAGTCAAAAAGAAATTAAAGCAACTACAACTGCAAACCAAGTGAGCATTTGCAATCTGACTCTGGAAATTGCTGGAAATGTTTTTGCACACTACCACTGGTGAAGAAAAACATAACACCCATCCCCAGTAAGCAATATTGCTCCCTCTGTTTGATAGTTTTGCAGCTAATAGGATTATGCAAGAAGAGGCTGCATGTGATGGAGAGGTGGGGAGACTTCCATGATTTACAAGCCTGACAGGGACAATTAAGAGGGCACGCTCACTGGGCTATTACTCAATATGCACAAAATGAAAACACTGCCTTTCATTTACATCAATGCAGTCATGAGGAGAGCAAGTGGAAGTGTAGCTGGAAAGAAATACTCTTTGTTTCAAACTAGGGAGCCCATTAAAAGCAAAGAGAGCCTCTGCATTTATGTTTTGCATGATAAATTCAAGCATTTTTGTCACAGACATAGCACTTTTCCTTTCTGTAGTATCCTAATAATTGTCTCTTGACACGGATTAAATGCTGCAACATGCTACAAGTATAGATGGCTGCATTTCTGTTGCTCTTTATTATCTGAATGTGTGTAACTGTCATGTGGTAGAGTGGACTACAAGTGATAGAATGATACTTAACATGGCAAAATACAGGATTGTTTTATTGTCTTTACACAGCACAGATCCTGAGATTGGGCATGGGTAAAGGCTTTCAATGTCAATACAAAATAAAGAGAATGATAATGTCAGTTTTACAGCAACAGACTAAAATAACACGAGCAGATCGGTATCTACACTGTGACTACAGAATTTGTTTAAGAGGAGCCTGTATCCACATCCATTATCATCTTTTCTATATAACCTATCCTGGCACTTCCATGTGAAAAAATTGCAGGTAGATGAAAGTATACAAACAGGACAGCACAGCAAGAAGCAATTAGAGCAGCTGCAGCATCTCTAGGACGGCCTGATGGGTCACGTGTGAATGCAGCAACGAGGGACTTCAAGCATCTCCCATCCCCACATCTGCTGAATAAATGAAGAGATCTCTCCAAAAAGCACAATATTCGTTGACAACTGATCAGGGTGGTGAAGAGGCATGCATATATATGTCTTTGCTGATGGAATGGTTAGAAAGGGGGAAAGCATGCAGCTCACTATGTGTTTACAGTATGTACACAGAACAAGGCATAAACATTAGAGTGATCAGTGCAAAATTAAAATTTTTTATACAGTATCTGGAGAAAACGGATGTCTCACCCGTACTGTTTTCTTTAATCCCACTCCCACCAGCCCCTGCAGGATTTGGGGCTATTATCACCCGCTCCTGCAAAAACACCATCCATTCCCCTTGATCCTGTCTAGATTTTCACCACTGCTATTTTTGACAGTTTTGTATAAAAACAATCCAAAAAGAAAGGTCATTTATATGTAGCCTTCATGAATTATCTGAGACAATCGTGGTTCAGTTGCTCAAATGTTTAGCAAGCCAGTTTTATAATATATAAGGACAAATAAGCCTAAATCAAAACTGGACTGAAAAAAAAACTGAGCACCCTAGAATAACCACCCTATGGATGTATTACTTTGACAACCAGGGAAGTTGCATTTAAATCCATGTCTGTCCAGACTCATATAGTGAAGACCCTGCAGGGATTTAATAGGTGGGCATCAAAGATTAATGACACAGTCATGTGAAATGCACTTACCATTTCCCTTTTCTTTCCTACGTAATGTGGCCAAATAATGGAAAAGTATTGATAATATTCCAGGAAAGGTTGACCCTCACTCAGTCATTTTATTGGTGGAATTTTCTTATACTTGGCCTACTTATTTTTATTTATCTGTTTTTATTTATTTATTTCAAGTCAGCTTTGTTTGTTTAGCACGTTTAAAAGACATCAAGTGCCGGCCAAAGTGCTGAACAGAAGGCCAATGTTGTCAAAATAAAAGAAAGAATTTAAATAAATGAGATTAAAGAGATTACAAGAAATCCACATATGAGTGCACACACTTATATACAAATGAATATA
>VUQG01041617.1:0-31457 GCA_015106755.1 Etia nguti | reverse complement strand
AACACCGCCTGGTCAATCACAGAGATCGATCAGCAACACAGCCCGCTGGAGGAGATGAGCGATGGCTAATGAGCAATTATTTACTTTCTTAAGTTCTTTTACTGTGAGTTAATAACACTGGCTGCTTTTCCTTCTTTTTCTTTTTGGGTATGCCCGATCAAAACACTTCTCCTCAGCCCTGTGCGACATCCCGGTCTCTGCTCTCTGTTTCTTTGTACTTCTCTGAGCGTCGTTCAGCACGTTCTGTGGAGCAGAAGAACCAAAACAAAACAAAAGCTCACTCATAGTTGCACAGATTTACACACGGCACACTTTGAGAGAATGCAAAGACCTCGGGCCCAAAAGAACGACAACAACAACAACGGCAACAAAACTCAAATGAAAGGCAGGTCTGTGTTTGAGTGGAACATCTGAGCTCAGCAGGAGAGACGGGCGTAGGAAGGAGAAGGCAGAAAAACAAAACCAGCTTGTTCTCCACAGGCGAACATCGTATACATTTCTGTACATGCTAACTCAGTGGACATCCTTTAACACTGTTATTTTTTTTGCCCTTTTGGTATAAAAACACATACTGATGTACAATATAAAAACAGATTTTCCTTTTTGTAAAAGAGCAGTGTTTCTCTTCTGTCAGTGTGAATCATCTAATGCTGCACCGACAAGGTTACATTATTTACATATACAACCGTATAAAAAAGAAGAATTCCTCCCGTGTACATGTAGTCAAAAAACAAATACATCAGTTAGGTTCAATTTTAGTGGTGAAATATTTGTGAAGTTCCTTTAATATACAGCGACAGAGAAGCTGGAGACAGCGGGAAGGTTGGTACACCCGACTCTAGAAAAGGATGTGACACACACAACAACTGAGACATGAATAAAATAAATGCTGCGCACTACTGTGACGCCGCTTAATAGGAAACGTCGAGTTCCTTTTCGGTGCATCGATGAAAGATCTTCACAACGTTGCACTTCCAGTTATTGCATCTTAAAATGTGCTTTAAGATGTAAAATGCCTCGATTTCTGCCACATTTACACATCACAGGTGAGCGATGTTTTCATACCACCGGCTGGCTGCCCGACCCAAACGGAAACAGAAACCGAGGGGGAACTAAACGCATCGTCAGTGAATGTTTTTGCTGATGTATTACTACAGCCTTGCAGATATGGTAATTAGGCAACTTTCCATACTTGCTGCTGTAGATTTAATTCTGCAGAGAGACATGAATATTGATACCACACAATTCTGCAAGACTTGGTGCCAAACACTTTTTATGTTAAATTGAAGATATTCTAGATAGCGTTCGACAATATCTGTGCATAGTAGTGCCATAGGATGGTTCTGGGAATTACCACAGAGTTTACACTTTAAATAAGCCTTTCCTTCTGATCTCAAAACACTACATTGAACTTATAATGTCAAGACACAAAGACTGAGTGATACACACGAGGTGTCCTTTGGTGTCAGCGGCAATAGTGATCCTGGTCTAACCACAGACAGTATGAAAGATCCAGTTGGTGTGCCAAAGTCACCCCAGAAATGCCTGAAACCTGCATTGCTTTTAATGGCCACCAGGGGGCGATACTTCTAGAATGGAAACAACAAGATGGTGAAGGTGAAAACACTCAAATTAAAGCTTCACAGACTCCACTAACCACTGGGCAGTCATAAAGGCTCAATTCACCTTTCGTACTGTCTATGGTCTTAATTTTGACGCCACCCATAAACATGAAAAACCACAAATTTAAATTCTGGTTGATCATCGGCTCTAAGGTCGCCCCCCTGAAAGTCCACATGAGCATTTAAATGGATGACATTTGATGACCTCTCCTGTACCTTTAATGAGTTTTGACCCCTCAGTACATACCAGTAAAGACGTGTTTTGACAAACATTAGAATAGATTATGTGTTTTTCCAAGGGTAGCTGCGAATCCAAACACCCCCTTGTGTATTTCTCTTGGACGCCAGCAACTGTGAAAAAATGGCATTATGTGACTGGATACTTTTGAGCTAGTGGTTCAAGATAAGCAGTGGAAATCAAACTAAACTCCACAGTATCACGTGCGGCGGTTTTAACCTCAGATTTTGATCATGTAAAGCAACACAAAGCTAAAGTGATACATGGAAAAAACAAAGTCAGCACTTCCTTTTGCAGAGTCAGGTGTTGACAGCAGGGGGCGCTACAGTCAGATATGGAACGAAGGTCTTTGCATTCACACACAGGGAAAGATTTGTGATGAAACACAACTGAAATCAGAGATCATAATACTCACTGATGCCAAAGAAAGTCTGGGTGATGTGCTTTTTCTTGCCACAAGTGCATCGACGTAAGGCACAGGCACAGTTCCCCTCTTTCAACAGAGTGGCTCGCTTTAGTTTTTTTTTGTATTTTTTGTATCTTTTTTTGTCCTTTTTAAAAAAAAAATGTCCCAGAGCAAGAAACAAGTAGGGTGACCACCGCCGAGGTTCGAGCAGCTCACGTTGGATGTTTGTGTTTTTCTATGCGAGGTTTGGAAATATAAAAGCTGTTGCTGTTTTTCATCATTTTCTTCAGTGTTAGGACGATAGGAGGGCAGCTGATGCTCTCTTTTCAGGGATCAGAATTTATGCAGGCAACAACAACAGTTAGCATACAATCAATACATGAGATTAAATAAAATATCCACAAAAACTCAAAGTTAACACAGTTTGCTTTAAATGTTTAAAGAATTCAAACAGATCAATGCTTCAGCCTCTGCTGCCTTGTTCATGTCATATCACAAGGAATACAAGAGTTAAGATTAAAAGATTAGGCCGACAAAGTGATTCTAGACTGGAGATCTGAACCAGAGAACTTCTAACACAATCTAAAACTCCAACTCTCTGGACGTCCTCGTTAATGTGGCACGCTCAAGTGACCGTCCGGAGTAAAATGGGACCCTGTGGCAGAGAACAGGAATAAAAAGATCAGAATTTCAACTTTAGAGAACAAAAGTTGAAATTTTGATCATTTTTCTTCTGACAGTTTTAAATTTGCTTTACCTTATAACACAAAGTACTTTTAGGTGACTGTTATTGTGGTTTGGCGCTATATAAATAAAATAGAATTAGTTAGCCGTTAGCCACCTCCAACCACTACACCCATCTGGAAAACATGAATGTTCCTGTTGTGGTTTTATTATACTTCGAATGTAAAGGGAATGACCTCCGTGAGAAAAACGTAACCATGGGATCAGCGTGCTAGTGCTTTACTGGCCAGCATCAGGCCACCACACTAACATGCGTTTCCACTTGAAACATCGCTCTTTGAGATATTTTTTGATGTCCAGACGCACAATTATTTTAACCGTTTAGCTCCATTTCCTCCTTGAGCACCCTCTGTTGCACCTTCAGCTGAAATGCACCTAATTTCTCTTTTTTGGCTCACTTAGCTTGACTATGATTTTACGCAGACACTGACGGAAACTAGTGATTAGTAGATATAGTGCTGTAGTTACCTGGCTTTGTGTGCTTAATGTTACGCGCTGGGATTAAAGTCTGCATGCTTGTTTTGTAACTACATTGGCAGTTGATGGTTGCTGGACTGCAGGTGACTATATTGTGGCATACTTTCTAGACTCACTGACCTCAAGGTAAAGTTATCTATATTGAAGAGAAAATAGCCTCGGGGTGAGGACTTTTTTTCCGGAGAAAAACTCAGAATTCTGAGATAATAAATGGGATGTGAAGGAATCCCTTCTCAAACCGTTGAAGGAAAAAACTTTAGATATTAAATAAAAATTCTGCAAATCCAAAGAATATGAAAAGATCTGTTATAGAAAAAAACTAACGTTGTCTTTAGAAGTGAGTTTACAAACCGAGCACTTGGCAGAACATGCAGTGCACGTTTGTTTCTTTGAAGCCAAATATTTTTTGGAAAGAATCGAACAGAAGCCCAGCTGAGTAAATGCAATATGATATGAACATGGCATCACAGTCTGATAAGCATAGCAACTTGCACACGGTCTTACTGTCCCAATTTAGCATCAACATATCCCCACAAAATCAAACAAAATCATAAAAGAACTGTCACAGAGGCACGCTGTAATTGCTGTTTGCTTAAAATTGAACTTAAACAGTTTTGAAAGTCTTTGCGTTTGTTTTATGTCCCGATCGAACTCTAGGAACAGTCGCCAACAGTAGTTCTCAAACTTTCTTTCAGAGGCTCAAAAATGTTAGGACCCCACAGTTTTTGAATGCATATATGTGTATTTATTTTATATCAAACATCAAAAATAAAAAGAGGATCCAAGTGGAATCTTTGTGAAACAGAGGTCTTTCCAGTCCGTCCCTTCCTTCAAAAATCATTTCTCTAAATTAGCGCCCACCCTCTAGTTTGAGAACCACTGGTGTGCAGCTTAAAACCTCAGCTGAAGCAAGCTACTGCAAAGAAGGAAAGAGAAGATGGAGGCAGAGGAAAAACGGAGGGTGATCACCCTAATGATTCTCGTACTGAAATGCTCTTGACAGAGAAAGGGAACACGTCGGTGTCTCTTTCAGTAACTCTCTGGAGATCCTCCTTTTAGTTTCTACCAGGAGGCTTCTACAAGCAAACAGTGTGTGTGTGTGTGTGTGTGTGTGTGTACCATGTTCACGTGTTAAAATGTGTGTGGTGTGATTACAGATCTCTGCGTATGACTGTTAGGATCACACGGATATATTACAAATACTGGCCTTTCATTAAATAGAGTCAGTGTCGTTTATTCACAATGTGACGGAGACCTCAGCTGTATTAAAAAACTTTTTCTTTGTTTCTTTTTGTTCATGTAATGACCTCTATGTGTGAAGAGCTTAGCGGGGACTTTTAGGTTCTCATGATGATCGACTTCAACTCAGGAAATTAAGGGGAAGAAAAAGGTTGCATTAAACTTGAACATGTCAGGAGTTTAAAACATATCAGTTGGGCCTAAACATCAGTCTGTGATTGTAAAGTGTTTACATCAGTGTGTCTGTGTAAGTACAGTATCTATGATTGTTTGTCCATCAGCTCTGGCAGTCTTTGTATTTCTGTACGTGTTAGCTGTGAATCAGTCCTAAAGGCAGGCGATATGTGTACATCTGTCTGTTTAGCCCGTCTCTCTTTCAGGATGCGTTTGTTTATTTTTGTACATATGAGTCCTAGAGGCAGACGTTGTTGCTGATCTGGCAGGTGGATCCGGTGCCAGCCTGGGACAGGAAGAGCCTCCCGTTGGGGCAAACGCAAACCTCGTAGACAGTCTGCCTGGTCCCAGAGGATGAGGAGCTGGTGGAGGCCTTCCCCTCCGGCAGCTGCAACAGCCGAATCCTCTGAGCATCCAGCGAGATCTGCGGTAGAGGAAGAAGAGAAAACTGGTGAGATTAGGGAAAATAAAGAAGAGAAACGAAATGGAGAATGTTTTGGAACACAAAGAAAGTATGAAGAAACAAAGCATGAAAAGCAGATGGTTTAAAAGTCTGGAAAAGATTGCTTCAAAAATGAATTTGCTTGCATCCACATGTTGAGGTAACGCTGAAATTTGACATTGTAGGTTAGCGAAGTGGCAGAGTTCAGCTCAGCACAGTCCCCTCACAGTGAGAAGGTTCTCGTTGTTGGAGTTAGGACTGTTGAAGCCAGAGTCCCGGAGATAAATCATGCAGGCACATGGAGAACGTGCAGAAACGTGCATGTCAGGATAACCGGTTAATCTAAAACGGTCAGCTGTGATAGACGGCGGTAGGCTCTGTATGTTAGACTTGTGATAGATGTCACAGCTGGCATAGATTCAACACCCCCCCCAAACTACCTTCAGTTAGATAAGTGGTTAAGAAGAAAGATGGATTTATGGTCAAATCAGTGCAAAGACCCATCTGAGTTAGCTAACACAGTTGGCTGACTTAGCTGTTTTTTTTGTGTTTGTGAAAGATATCACAACTGTTTTTATGAATGTAAAGCATAATAAATAAAAAGAGTACCTAGATACTTGTGAGCAAAGAAGGCTGATTCTGCTAGCACAGCTAATGTTAGCTGCATTAAGTAAACGTGCTATTCGTGGGGAGAAATTGTCCATTTCGTTATACTCAGACTATTTTCTGAGTGTTTTTTCTACTTTTAGATGAGTCAACTATTCTGATTTCTTCCTCCTGTTTAATCACATATTAATCAGTTGCCAGGAGCATCCACACTAAACACTTAGAGATAAGAGTCTTAGTCGGCGGGGGTGGAAGTTCGGCTGCCTTTGCGCTTTGCACTTAATTTGGCTCACTTTTTATTTTCATTTCCTCTTGATTGTTAGATGTAGGCACTACAGACCGTGTTTGTGTTTAAGAAACAGGTTTTTGGGGTTAAAACAGGTCACAGCAGTAACACTGCTCCTTGGTAAATGATGACTCAGGAGCGACAGAGTAACGCCCTAACCTGATGCATCAGTGCAGTGACACCTTATTCAACTTAGATTCAATTCACTTTAATTTACACAGTGCCGAATCACACAGTTATCACCTCAAGATGCGTTATATTGTAAGGTAAAGACTCTACAATAATACAGAGAAAAGCCCAACAATCAAAAATCCCTCTGAGCAAGCACTTGGTGACAGTGGGAAGGAAAAACTCCCTTTTAACAGGAAGAAACAGGGAAGGAAGAAATCTGACACTAATTTCCACCCCAGAGTTCCTGGGATTTAATTCCTGCTTGTTTTCTTAATTTTCATTGTCATTTCAATGGTACTTGGCATTTTCACTGCTTTAGTTGCTGGTTTTCATTTTAATCTAAATAAACTACTACATATTTTAGGACTCAACTCATCACTCATAATTTATCATCTTTACTATCTGGAAACAGAAAATGTCTCCTGTGTCAAGGGAGAAAGAAACCAGATAATTCATCCTATAAATGAAAAAGTTTCAATGATGCAAAATTGTTAACATAATTTGCATAATTTTATGAACAGAATCAACTTTCTGAGATTTCCTTACTTGTATGATTGAGGATGGATCAGTGCAAAATATGTGTCAATCTTATACATATACGTTGTTGGTATATACCTATACAAACAGCAGGAACCTTTGTGATTATCTGACCTGTGTGGACCATGCAGAACTGTTTTCTAAACCTCTTAAACTCTGTATCCAGCTTTTCTCAGCTTTGACAAATTTACTTTTACTCTTCATCTTTATCTTTTCTTCTCCTTCAGGGATTAAAACCGATGACATTTTGGTAAAAGGCAGGCCTCTGCAGTATCCTGTAGGACAATCTAGAGAGATTTATCCACAGATGATGCCAGGCAGGTGCATTCTCAGTGACTTTTATCATAGATATGACTCTACTGTGCAACGATGCTGTCAACTTCAAATCCAACACATGACCTTTACAATTCATTCCACTCATGTCCACTGAAAGAGCTGGAAAACACTGGGAAATGTGGGAGGAAAAATCTCAAGTCAGAAAAACTGGATAGATGTTGCAGTTGAATGTCTAGGTCACTTAACATTCTATGCAACCAACGAAGTGGAGAGCTAAGGTGTCAGGAGTTTCAGACACTATTTATGTGAGTCCAATCCTGTGAGTCAGAAGTCCTGAGAAGGAAAATAAAAGCCAAGGAGAACGAGTGAATGATTTACTTTGAGGGCAGCTAAGAGTGACAAGAGAAGAAGAGTGATTCAGTTTAGCTAAGGACTAGTTGAGTTCAGGAGAGAAGAGAAAAGATGACTTCTTGGTGGCCAAATGTACTATTGACGTATTTGTGATTAACATGCTGCACATGGCAAGTACAGTACTGTGTTATAGTCTTAAACCCCCCATCATTTCTTTGTATTTTGCTAGGAAAATGGGAAATAGGTGCAAAGATTTAATGAAACCTGCAAAGATACATCAAACTACAGCATTTGTACAATTCTAACAAGCTTGAATATTTGGACTGACCACCTTAATTCCTCAGCACAGCCCGAACTCTTTGGGGAAGCCTTCTGAAATTTAGTCTTCAGGAATAGTTCTCCAGTCTTCTAGAAGGCCATTCAAAGTTTTTCTTTGGATATTGGTTGCCTTTTGCTCTGTTCTGTCAAGATGATCTTAGACCTCTGTCAAATTTTCATACCACCTCCTTTTCTCCCGTTTCCCCCTCCCTAAGATTGGCTTCTTGATCTATTCTAAAGGAAGCCACTTCGATTTGATGAGGCTTTGAAAAACTGTAGATGGCTCAACTGAAGGATAAGATACATCTTCTCGGGTCCTTTTTTCAGGTCTTTTCTGGATTTTTCCCCATTTTGTAAGGAAATGACTTTCAGATTCTGTTTGTCTGCTGTAAATAGTTTTTAGACTTCTTCTGTTCTCCACTTGTCCAGTTTCCTCAATTTTTTAAGGACACACTGCACACCATGCCGAGATATGTAAAGTTTTCGCCTAATAGCTCCTTGGGAATCACGTTGTTGCAAAAATATTATTTATAACACAGACTCTGTTATCTTTGTAACAACTAAAGAAATGGCAAAAATGTGTTTAGCAACAGGCTGCTAGTAAAAAAGTTTTTGAAGACATTCAAGAATTCAACAAACTCAGCACACAACAAAAGAAAAGTCTGCAGGAAATGGTCAGGTACAAGGACTGGACTGAACGAAATGAATGAAAAAGCAGCAAATGGTTGAAGAAAACATTTGAAAGACCTTCAGAAAGCCTGGAGAACTACTGAACAAGAGCATTTAAAAATTTTGGAAACTAAAAACTGCACTTCTTAGGAAAGGAGACCAAACTGTGCTTTGGACCAATCAAACCTTTGGTAAAACTTCAACTGGAAGTTGTTTAACTGGTTGCCTATGATCATGTTTCTCCTCAGCACTTAGACTTCATCTGCAAATTATCTGTAAACTAAATTGCCCTCTAAAGCAGGTGTTTTTTTGTTTGAGGAAGCCCCAAATCCAGATGAACAGAGTTTTATTTTGGGATATTTATTGGGATAAGTATTTTGTTGGCAGAGAGTCCCAAACGGGGTAAATAAAAAGCAAAAAAGCCCTCTACAAGTTTACCGTCGGCTCATTCAAAAGTTATTCCCCTCGTCTCCTGAGCAATAAAAGGAGAGCAAAACCTAAGAAAAGTTGTTCTGCAAGCCGCTCCATAAACACATTAACCCATAACTCATTTTACTCCCCTCATTGATTGGAACAAACCATCTCTCTCGGTTTTGCACAGTCACAAATCACCGCTGTATGAATCCCCTCCTCCCTCCATCCTCCCGGGGCTCGTATGAGGCTGGTGTTGCACCGGCTGCGGACAGGAGGAGCTCTCCAGTCATAAAAAGGTAAAGGAGCCATTACGGTGCACCTCGGGGAGGCATTGCCATCAAATGACCTGGAACACTTTTAAAGCAGAGTCTCAGCTGACTTCCTCAGACAGCTGCTGTTGAACAAATCTTTCACCACGAGGGGCAGACGGTGTGAGACACTCCAGAACCTGTGTGTAAATGTGTGTGTGGGCGGCGGGATGAAATTCGTGTGTCTGTGTGCTTGTGATGGCCAACAGTACAAACAGGTTGAGCAGGTAAAGGTGAGGTGAGGTCAAGTTTATCAGTTTAGTTTTATTTCTTGTCCTTGGAGAAGGTTTTCTGTTGTTTCCTGCAGCTTGGAGGGAAAAGACTCCCGTAGGAATGCAAATGTTCTCTGCATGAGCTATATTATCACTTACCCTCTTTCCCTGATGCTGACTTTTGTGGCTTTTTTAGCCCTCAACACACCGCATATTACTTTCATTTAGCAGGGTGGAACGACCACCACTGCACATGGTGATAGGTACCTGCTGTTAGGAGGAAGACATCATCTAATGGCTAAGCTAATATTTCTTTAATGTTTGTTATCAGTCCTGTATAATGCATACATCTGCAGAACGATGTCACCCAGTTTTTATTATCTTTGTCTGATGTGCATATTTGTGAAGCCATGCACTATATGGGCAAAAACATTGGGCCACATCTACACTAGCTTTTCCAAAAGCTGTTGAGCCTGCTGCAGCAGTAACAGCTTCCACTCTTGTGGGAAGAATTTCTACCAGATTTTGAAGCGTGCCTTTCTGGGAATTTTTGTCAGTTCATCCAGAAAAGCTTTTGTAAGGTCAGGCACTGGATGTTGTATGTGGAGCCCAGGCTTGCCATTTCCATTGTAGTTCATCCCAAAGGTGGTTGATGGGTTTGAAGTCAGGGCTCTACACGTTTTTCCACACCAAAATCATCCAGCCATGCTTTTATGGACCTTGCTGTGGCATCCTATTAAAGTACCATGCAAGAATTCAGTGAGCGCTTTACAACAAAACATTCTTTGGGAAATGTTTGCAAAGGCAGGCTGCATGGCTAGGCGCTTGATTTTATACACCCATGTCAATGGAACTGGGAAGTGAAAAAATATGTGGCCTAATACTTTTGTCCATATTATGTATCTCATGATGGTAAAGAGAGAATCCCTGGTTCCACAAATGAACACTTTTAGGATGGGCTAAGGCCGGCCTTTACTTATGTGTAATGTGTAATAAATTACTTTTTGGAGCAACGACACCAACACTGTTAACAAACATCCACATTTGTTGAGTTCACAGATTCAATAAAGTAACATTTCTTTTTGTAAATGTATGTAGAGTCATGGTTACAGACTCTGTGCCCCATGGATGTACATTGATATGACTGCAGTAGAGTAGATAATGCAATAATATGGTTATTGTGCATCCTAATTTCCACAGGTTTAGCTTTTAGTTGGTTTCTTGGTAACCTGTCAGAGAGAAAACAGCTTCCGAGGGTCTAGTGATGAAAACATGCCAGCAGCTACACGTGTGAAGTGCAGCCTGTCCAGACGGCTGTAACAAAGATGCCTTAAGACAATGCGCATGTGCGCTCGGGAATTATGGGTTGTTCTTTGCGTGCTTTCAAAAATGCTTCGAGAAGAGTGTGCATGACTCTATTTCATTATATCTGCCTGTGTGGTCTGTGGGTGTCTAATAGCCAAAACCTTTCTGTAATTGCAGTGCCGGCGCCTGAGGAGAGAGGGGGAGCGTGAATGTGTGTTAGACAGAGGCTTGACAAATGGACATTTGCAACCCTAATGGAGTGTGAGAACGCGATTCTAATTATATGCACTGCCCACCGTTAGTCCAACAGCCTCATTTCTGACCACACATCCATGAAATCTGTGAGAAGATGCGGCAGCAGCATGGCCGCTGCGGTTACATTTAATTGGACTAAACTGGATTCAAGGGCACCTTCCTGAGACCGCCTCCCGCCCTCCCTCCCTCTCTGTGTCCATCTCATATCAGCAGCCTGTCTTAATGTATGAAACTGTTTTTGTGGGAAACTTTTAAACACTTTCTTCTTCCTAATCCTTCTTCACTGATTTTAGCAGATTTGACATGACACGACTGGTGCAACCTAAGGAGGGAAATCCTTTTATCAGCGCAGCCGGCCGTGATGAATGTGAAGACTGATGTGTGTAACGAATCAGGGGATGGTTGGGGGAATTTAGGAGCAGGAAGGAAAGGATGAAAGAAGGAAGGAAGCAGCATGAGTGGATGAACGAATTTGGAGGGTGGGGGGGGTAAACAAGCAAAGTTTACGACAGAAAGAGGGCAGAGAAAGGAGGAGGGATGGACGGAAAACTGGAAAGATGGATGGAAGAGGAAGCTAGCAGCACATAAAAGACACCGTGGGGAAGTAATTAGTAAAAGGAGGATGAGAGAATATAAAACAGAAAAAACACCAATCATCTTATGTTCTCTTTTTTCCACGAGGCTCTTACAGATCCTGGTGCATGGCCAGCATGTGGGAAATTGCCACCAGCCATTATGAGAACGCCGGCCCATGTTGGCGGAGGAAGCCAGCTATTGTTTGGATTGTTGTTTGCTAAAAATAAGTTTGGACAGGAGAAAATGCTGAATTGAGATGGATCCCCATCAGCCAGCATGGCTGCAGGACAAGAAAAGTTAATTTGTTAACTTGTTGTCGGTGCGCAGAGTGAGAGCTTTGTGCAAAACACACTTTTAGAGTAACAGGACTCAAAGACAGGAAGAAGTTTATTTTGGGGGAATTTTTATTTACGTTGTGTGCAGGCACAGATTTTTAAAAGAGAGGAAGTTAGATTCACAAAGATACAAAAGGGCAAATAGGCTATGTAGCGCGTATAATGTAGCCTGCACAAGTAGACGGCACAGTTGCCAGCATTCATACTGTGCGGGCAGCGTCAACGGCAATGTGATGCTAATACGGTCAATCCACCCACGTGCATGTTAATCAGAAGGGGCAGCCAATCAGAAGAAAGCTGGCGTAAAGGGAGACTGGCCTTAAATGAAAGGAGGTTTTGATCCGAGGAGAGCACATGCATGAATACATTTATTGTATTATTTTGAATTGTAAATTATGCAAAGCAACTCTAATAGCATCTAAGAATGTAACATGGAGCTGAATATAATTGATTTTTTTTCTACTAATTTATAGATTTACTCTCATTTATTGCTTAAAATGAGGCAGTCCTTAAAAAGAGAGGTGCTAAAATGTCATGTTTCAGATAAACAATGACCTGAAGGCTCAGTATAAGAAAATAAAGAATATTTATTATTCACTGGGATTTTTTTTGGCTAATTCAAATTGTGTTGGAATACATTCATACACACAGTCACTTCTGCTGGCACCATTTTAATGATGTTGGTATGGCAGTCTTCAAACTATCCTGTTGGTCCTGTTTTGGTGGAGTTTGTTAAAGTCCATTAGAAATGAATGAACAATACTCCAAATGAGATAACACTCGTTAAAAAAACTGCCATTTTTATAACTAAGAGAGTGATGAGCAGAACCAGAGAAATCTTAACAGTGATTAATCAATTATTCTTTTAATCGCCAAAAGCTACTAAAGAAAAAGAATACAAATGAACAAAAAGATTAAAACGCTTCTCCTCACAGTAAAATTGAGGACGAGTTCAGTAAATCTTTCAGCCTCAGGAAAAAAACTATTCTTAAGTGTCGTGGTACAGCAGCAGATACTAATGTTTCTCTTGCCAGATGGCAGCGTGGTAAACAGGCTGTGGGTGGAGTGGGTGTTGTCTTTAAATATCTTTCAGAATTTGTGTACTAATAAAAATAGCAAGCTAGTTTCAGTCCTGGGGGTCTTTAAAATGGAGTTCAATGCAAATAGATGCAGTTGGTGGTTGAAAAGTTTTTTTCTCATCTTTGTGAAGAAAAAACACAAAAATTCAACTTTTAGTGGTTTGTTGGTTTTTAAAAAACATGCTGAGGTCCATACTAATTCAATGGCACTTTTTTTCTTTCTTTCTTCTTTTTATCAGTTCGTCCCCTTAACCAGTACCCCCATTCATCATCACTTCTTTTTTTAAAAATTTTTATTGTTTATTTATTTTATATTGGGCTGTTGCATACGGGACAGACATGACTAGGGGAAGGGAAAGAGAAAGAGAGGGAGGTGATAAAGGACAAAAAAAAAAAAAAAAAAAAAAAAAAAAAAAAAAAAAAAAAAAAAAAAAAAAAAAAAAAAAAAAAAAAAAAAAAAAAAAAGGAAAAAAAAGGGTGGAGGGCAAAACAATACATATATCTATATCTATATCTAATATATATACATACATATATACATATATATATATATTCATATATATTCAATGGCACTTGCAAATATATTATATTGTACATGACACTGCACTTACACATGTGAGCAAGCAACCAAAAATTGCAGATACTTATTCTGCTGGAAAAATGACAATCAAGCTAGAAGTGGATCCATAAATTGATAGTTTAGGTAAACAGGGTCTGAACTCCTGACTCTTTGGATTTCTTGACTTGTCAGACTTATTCTTACCTCAAGACCCCAGTGTGGTGAGATCTCATGCCAAAATGCAGAAAATAACATCCCAGTTGTCTTAAACCACACAAAATCCTACTTTGGTGGACACACAGTACCTCTCCGTCTTTGGACTCCAGTCGCAGCTCACTCCTGCAGATGGCCTGGATGTCTCCGGCCTCAGCCAGGATCTGGATTCCCTTAGGGGCCTCCATCAGCAGAGAACGGGTAGGAGACTCCAGCCTGGAAACATACAGAGGCAGAACAGCTTACAAACGACGGGTACAATGTTCAGGTGAGGGGCTGAAGTGAACTCTAACGTGATAAGGAATATATATATGATGGGTGGTAAATAGTTTACATGATACATATGGCACAGGAGCCTTGAAGGTTTACATGGAAACCAAGCACCAAGTTAACAGATGTATCAGAAAAGAAAGGGTAAATTCAGCAGTTGTATAAATTATATTAGTAAATACACCCACAGCGAGTGTTCATCAGTATCAGGCCAAAAGTTTTTAAAACTTGATTTACGTCAAACTAACACATTTATGTAAGGGCATCTGCTCATTAGACTACTGCAGTGCAGAGAGACATTTACCAGTAAATATTTCTTTCTATGAATAAATACTTGTACAGAATTATGTCAAGGCCATTTTGGGTACGTGGACCATCTGTTCAGCTAACAGAAAAACCAAATGAATGTATTATCCACGTCTATTTGTGAATGACAGTGTAAATTGCTTGAATGCACTAAGGGTCTTATTGGTTCCAGACCTCTGAATCACTGCTTACATGTCTTCAAATTCTTCAATGATCTTAAATTATACCAACATTTGTTTTATACCTAATTCATAAAGCAGTCAAGAATTTGTAGGCAGAATTAGGCCACAGGTTTGAAGATGTCCAGAAAAGTTACAAATTGGGAAAAAAGTATGAAGTGGATGTAGAGTCTGTATCTTTTGCTTCCAAGTGTTGAGTGAGCAGTAGTGGTCAAGCCAAATATTGACTTTCAAGCTTGTTAGAATTGTACAAGCTCTATTTTTGCCTTTTATACTCTATTCCCATCTATGTTTGCACACGTTTCAATAAGTGACTGCACCTATTTCCTGTTTTTCTAGCAAAATATTTAAAACATGAGGGCTAAATCAAGACTTTTGCACAGTGCCGTATACCCATCTTTTATCTATGGCAAAGAAGCCAAAAGAGATCTAAATGTCTTTGCGATTCCTCCACAGTGACCTGAACTTAAGCCTAATGAAAAAACAAAAACAGTCATCTGAAGAATTGAAGACAAAACGTGAGAACAGCCACTTTGAAACCAGTGCTGTGAATGGAGCACAAAGTAAGTGGATCTGACACTCGAACACTACAGCCCCTCTGCGTGCTGTGGCTGTTCAAAATTTCCGTATGAGGATTAAAAAAAATCAGCCCACTCCTCTTCACATCTTGACAAAACCACTCAGAGCCACAAGCCGATCTCTACAGGAAGCTGCAGAGATGTCAGAACGCCTCGCTAGAGTCAAACCTAAGCAGGAGTGCTCTGTACACTTCCTGTCTTCCTGTCGCCACGCTGGTTGTGGATAAAATACATGATGTTTTTTTTCCACATGGAAGGTTTTAGCTGATACCACAACTAGAGAATGCGAGGTTTTGTTCTGAATGAAGGATAGCTAACGGATACTTGGATTCTTTGCAGTCAGCAACTGTCTGAAGTCTACAACTGATGGACATCACCAAATGTTGTGTTTCCTCGCTTGATATTCTCCGTCAGGCCTTTACTGCAGTCACCTGCAGTTGTTTCCTGTTTGTGGGTCTGTCTGCATTCTGTTTGGTATTTAATAATGAAAAACCTGCTCTGCTGGATACAAATCAGGTGATGGACATAGCAATTGAAGAATATCCCATTTCTTTGCATTGAGAAACTCTTGGATTGGATCTTTTGACGCAAAAGAATCCCAAACCATTGGATCTTTAGCAGTAGTTTAGTTTGTTTTGGGTCATTATTTGCTGTCTGATCAGGTTTGCAGCTTTTTTCTGAGTCTGAGCAGAGAGAACAGCTCTGTACACATCAGAAGTCATCCTGTTTCTATCAGCAGTTCCACTGGCAGCCACACATACCCATGTCATAAAACTACTCCACCATAGCTAACAGGTGATGTGGTATACTGAGAATGTGAGTGTTTCTCTCCTACTTCATATTTTTCTCTTCATCATTCTGATTCACCTTGGTTTCATCCGTCCAAAGATTTTTTTTAGAACTTTTCCAGAACAGGTTCTTTTAGATGTTTTCTTTGGAAAGTGTCATCTGTCCTTAAAACCAGTGGTTTTGTACCTTGTTGTAAATCTTCTGTGTTCATGAGGGTGTCTCATTTATCCATAACAATGATATGCCCACCTCCTTGAGTGTTCTTAACTTAGTTAGATGTTGTGAATGCGTCTTTCTTGGAAACAACGTTGTTATTGAGTTTAGCTGCCGTCTTTGGTCTTTCAGGCCTTTTGGTGTTGCTGGAGAGTTTATTGTAACAAGCCGCAACAACCAACGTATCATCCAAGGGTTGAATATGTACCATCCCTAAAATCTGGGCAACCACTTTTAAAGAGAAGGCGATTGCACAGGTTGCTTGGTGGGAGGCAACCTGTCTCCAGACAATTGTGGTCCAATTCAGACTGGTAACGTTTTTTTCTAAATAATTGACTTTTAATTTATAAATGTACACAGACTGCCAACACAAAAAAAATCATCCCAAGTCAGTCTGTGCTGATGAGCACAACTCAAATGCAACACAGCTCTTGGGAACAGGGGGTCGTTTCAGCTGGTACCACCTAGTTGTGTTGTGGTTATATTCCTGTATAAATGCAAGAATGCAGCGTGCCTATGTATAACTCTTTAGGTAAATCACTATCCTGCAGCAACTAAATTTCAGAATATTGTATATTGAATATGGATGTGTGTATTCAGACAGGAACAGAATTTCACATTTTGCAAAGTTAGCATAAACAGACTGCACGTAATTGCCAAACTGACCTCATTCAATTGCAAACCAATGAGAGCGACAGCTGTTTGGCTCCGCCTTATTACTGCTTTATTGCCATATGAAGACGGCAACCGACTGAGAGTGGTCACAGATCCAAAGGAACCACTTCGAAGGCCACAAAAGTGCAAGTTCAGTGCTGCAGTCTCCAACCACTGTTTTCCCCTGTGTGACTGTAGCATTAGCCTCTGTGCACTCAGTGTGTTAATCTGAAGCATGTTTTCACTCTAAGTATTTCCTTTGCTGAGATTCTGATTCCAAATCTTTTTCCATGCATTTCAAACTCAGATAAACATGATGTGTTGACTGGTTTATTTATTACAGCAGGGATTCTCGTTTATAAAGTAGAAAGGTAAGACAGAAACTACTTGGAGACGGCATCGCTGAAGAGTTTTTGGCGGTGGCGGCGGAGTATGAAACAAACCCATAAATCAAAGCTTCTATATGACTTGCAAAGTGTGATTAATCACTGGCTCTGCACATATTTTTAGTCTACTGTAAATTACCATCTAAAGTTTCTTTTAACTGTATTTTGAAGCTAAGATTATAACGAACTCCTCCACTCTTTAAATACACAGTCTTGAACTGGAAGTCTGTTTATCTGCTTGAACACTCCCCTTTCAGTTTAAAATGCACAGATGATTATAGGAATACTTATGTGAAAGGTGTAGAAACATCATTTGCAGTGAGGAACTATCACCCAACTGTGCAGTTCAGCTAAGTACTACTAAACATTCACGTGAGGAAAAAACTGCAAAGTAAATTAAAAGTATGCACACCTGTATTTTCACATTTTTCCTTGCTGCCACACACTATGAGAAAAGGTAGAAATAAGGAGAACGTTTACAAAAAATACATTAGAAATTTCTGAAATTCCACATAACAGAACTCTGAAACTGTTTATATGCAATATATAAGAAATCTATATGGGAAAAATCACGACAGGGAGTAAAGTCACGCAAGTTGCATCAGTGAGAGTAACAGAGATTACAAAAGAAGCACAAGAATAAGATGGTAGATGAACCCATGTGTGCTAATGTAATCTCTTGCACGGTGCTGGTGTCATCCCTCGAGTTTGCTCCTGGCATCATTAATGAATAAATTCACCTGGGTGGTGACCTGCGTTCCCCCGAGAACGAAGAGCACTGAGATGCTGTACTACAGTTGAACCAGTTGGAAATGTTGAAAGAGGTAAGAAAGAAAACCAGCAGCAAAGTTCACTTTAGTTTCAGAGTTCAGCGTCGGGTTATCTGGGAGAAAAAAATATTTCATGACAAAGGTAGCTTAAAGCTCTTCAAATGACAGGACGTCAGTTCAGAGGAGTTCAATATGGAGAGAAAGAATGAGGTTACAGTAACTGAGTCAAAACTTTACTGACTTTTTTATCTTGCGTGTATGAATGTGTTATTATTCTAAAGTCCTTCTAGAACAGGGATGACAAACATGCAGCCCAGGTGCCAAACTGGCCCACTGGAGGATTTGCAAGTTATTAACTTGCATTAAAAAAAATAGAAAATCCTACTTGTGCTGATGCCACATATACTTGTTTAAAAAGAAAAAAAATAAAGCCTTTTTTTCAGTTACACTTTTTTTGAGAGTTTTTTGTAGTCTACTTGGTAAATGGACTGACTCTTATGTAACACTTTCTACTTTACCTGAGCACCAGAGTACTTAATACAACATACTTCATTCACTCCCATTCATACAAATACTTTTTTCTATGCTTAAGTGCACACACACTCACACTCCAATGGATGCATTGGAGAGCAACTTGGGGCAACTTGCCCGAGGATACCGGGGCAAACGGGGATCAAAGCACCAGATTACCTGCTCTACCACATGAGCTACAGTAACTCCTTGGATTCAGCCAGCCAAAGAAAAGCAAAAATGGACAATGATACTGGACAGTTATTGACTGGCATTTTTTGGAGGGGGCAAGGACAGGAAGACCACCATTTTCTTATGAGTCTCAATTCCTTCTGTGGCATTCGGATGGTGGGCTCAGAATTTATCGCAAACAACATGAAAGCATAGATCCATCCTGCTTTGTATTTTCAGGTCAGGGTGGTGGAGTAATGATGTGGGGAGATAATTTTTGGATCCCACCAGCTGAGCCTCTTTAAAAACCACAGCGTACCTGAGTATTGTTGGTGACCACGTCCATGCCTTTATAACTCTGTGTCACAAAGCTCAGCTATCTAAAAATGGTCACGGTACTCATTTGACCTCCAGAGTCACCAGATCTCAATCACATCTCTGGGATGTGGTGAATTGGGAGAGCTACATCATTGATGTGCAGCCGACAAATCTGCAGCAAGTGTTGCTAGTGATGCTATCGTGTCAATACTGACCAAAATCTCTGAGGAATATTTCTAGCATCTCGTTGCATTTCATAAAGACTAAAAGAAATAAGAAGGGGTCCAACCTGGAACTAGCAAGGTGTACGCAATGAAGCTGGTGAGAATATTTCTATTTAGGATTTGATGGTAATTATTTCCTATTATAATGTCCCTGACATTACCCTTGGCAGTAAAGTAATTTGATTAAACTAAGAAGCCATGCTGACATGTTGTTTTTTCATTTAAAATCCCAGCAGTTACTATATTTGTAACACCAGTGAACTCGAACTAAAGAAACCTCTGTTCCAAAAGCAAATGAGCGAATTACCAAATTGAAACTTCAGTGTCCTTTGCTTTATCCCTTGATCTCTACCCACAAGGGTTAATCCCCAGTGCATATTAATTACTGCACATTGAACAGAGGCTGGTAATTAAATACATAGTCGTTAATAACTTGTCATTGTGGCTGATTGACTTGACCATGTGCTTAGTCATTATGATAAGCGCACTTCTAAAGACATGCTCTGTAAAGATGGGGAGAATCAGTCCTTCAGTTAACTTCCTTTCTCTGCTACTGAACATTTCTGATGAATCACTCATTACTGTATATCAGCCCTGTGCTCATTTCTATAATTTTTGCCAGCCGTGATCAATTTGTATTCTCAGTGAGCTGTGTCACTGGAGGGCAAATAAAAACAGATTAGAGACAACACAATTTAAAACTGTTGTATCTGGACATTAAGAGAGCATGGACTAGACTTTAATCTTACACTTTGCAAAACAAGGGAGTAAAAATTGATCCCATAGAGGTGGTTCGGAGAATACTGAAATGCATCTTCAAGCCAAAGACAAAAGCCCTGAATGCCGATGACTGAGAACATCCAGCTCCCCATTACTCTTCTGACTTTTGTCATCGCCTCTCAAATTCAGGGTTCGAGTACAAGTTTGATGCGGAGTATCGTGATGAGTGTTTTCAAACAAAGTAACCCATTTTTTTGGAACCTGACCAACTGTATTTTAGCTCCTTGTCAACTCTGGTAACACTCAGAACATAAAAGTCAAGTCGGGTGGTGGATGTGACTGAAAAACCGGGGACGTTGTAGCAACTCATCATTCACAAGAGAGTCCCACCCTAAACATAGCGTGCTTGATCATCTGTTTGACTCTAATGGGGAACATAAATTACAGCATAGGCTTTGTATCGTATACAGTAGGATTTCAAACTAGTGATTGAGGATATAAACTCATCAGCCATGTGTATAATAAGGTTACGTATCAAGAGAGCTCACTCCTGTTTTGTTATAGAATTCTAAGCAAAGTGATGCGAGTATTACATCGTCGTGGACTGAGAGCGTTCTGACCTAGAAGTCGGAGAAGCCCGTGCTCCAAAATCGACACCTTCAAGCTTGACAGAAATTAGAAAGCATTTAGCTTGTCCTGTTGACAGCTTCAGTGTTTTATTCAATTCAATTCAATTTTATTTATACAGCACCAAATCACAACAACAGTCACCTCAAGGTGCTTTATATTGTAAGGTAGACCCTACAATAATGCACACAGAGAAAAACCCAACAGACCTATGACCCCCTATGAGCAAGCACTTTGGTGACAGTGGGAAGGAAAAACTCCCTTTTAACAGGAAGAAACCTTCAGCAGAACCAGGCTCAGGGAGGGGCGGCTGGCAAAAAATAGATATTTTATCACAATGACAAAACGTAATTTTTTTTTTTTAGAATAAAGGTAAGGCTTTCAAACCCAAGAGCATTATACTAGCTGTCAAGCATGGCGGTGGTTGCATCATGCTCTGCAAATGTTTTACTGCCAGTGGTACTGGTATATTGCACAAAGTGGATTGAATGATGAAGGAGGAGGACAACTTCACCTCAAATCAACAGCAGGATGGTTGAAAGAAAAATGAGTGTTCCAACAGGACAAAGATCCCTAACACATCGAAACTGGTTTGGAAATGGATATAAAGCAGGCAAACATTAAACCTCTGGAAACCTCCTAAATCTTAAACTCCTGAAACCTCAAACTCTAACTCTAATTTGTAGACTACGTTTAACGGCTGGGTCCATGCCAGGAAACCACACTGCTACCAGTTCTCCCATGAAGTAAAAGTACAAAATACAGAACACGGGATGGACCGAATTCCAGCAAAAGGTGCTGATAGAGAAGTATAAAAAGAACACAAGAGGTAGACACAAGGAGGAGGTGAGGAATATTTATATAATGAAGGCTGACTGACAAATAACAGAGGTGCGACTAGACAGGGGTAAGAACCATGAAACAAGTAAAATCAGCACAGGATATGAAAAGAAAACTAACCTTCAGAGTAAAATAGAAAACAATCGTAAAGCAAATACCAAACACAGACTAGAAGACATTAAAGGCAAAGAAGGATAAGGGTATAAACAGAAAAGACAAGAAAGAGGAAGGAACAGGGAAATACTGAGGGAAATCGAACGGAAACTGACTTTCAATAATCCAAAGGTCAAAGGCTGTTGCTCGTCCTTGTCCTGTATAAATAAATAAAAATCAATACAGCACAAGACGAAGAAGTTTGTTCAGCGTTCAAAGGCCCTCAGACATATTCTGTGTCTGTGGAAGGGAGGTTAAAAAAAGAAATCCTCCTCTATTACTCCTTCTAAAGGCCTTCCTCCTCTCTCATCTCCGCTCATTCTCCCAGGTTGCTCCTCGGGGAGTCAGACAATGAAATATTTCTCTCTCTCCGCCTTGTATCTGTATTCATTTCCTCTTCACCACCGCTGCGAACTGAAACTTTGTCTCATGCTCTTTCCCATCTCCTTGCCTCTCGTTCTAATATAAAGTGTTTTTCACATTTTAAAAAAAAATAAATCCAGACTTAAAACAGGAGCTGTGTGTACAGAACAGATTTCAAAGTGAAGAATGCTTTCTTTAATGTAATCCTTCCATCAGGCTGTGGGATATTTATGTACTTCCACTTTATAATAATATATTCCTCTGCCTGTTATTCGTCTTTTGACTCTTACCTTTATTTCCTTGCTGTCACCTATTACTTTTGCGGCTGCCACCGCCTCATTTCCCCACAGCGATCAATACAGTTTCATCACGTTCTCTTTCATGTCTTCCATTCCACTTTTGGACATCCTCATTTCCTCTCTCTCTCTTTTCTTGGCCCTGCTTCATATCTACAACTACAATCAAAGGTTAATAACTCTTCACACTTCCTCCTCATATTGTCTGCCTTCAGATAACGACCGGTATGTTTTTTTTAATGACATCGACGGTAAACTTGCACAGACCGAAGCCTGCAGGCGGAGTCTGCACGCTCCCCGTTGGCTGCACCTGACTCCTTTGTCCTTGGCCACGGCGCCTTCGCCTGATTAGCTGCCACCGTTTGCAGCGGTCAGAGCTGTTTGGTGTTATAAATATAGTGTAAGCTATGTTGAGTTGGAACGGGCTGCCTTTGTGCTACATAGAAATCATAGGTTAAATGGCAATCTGGGGCAGTAAGAGTGCTGCTGATTGCTTCGCGGGGCTTTATGATTGGCCACTCGAACACTCTGCTGGAGAGCAGGCCATCCTCTCAATTACCAAGATCAGTGTGAGCAGAAGGTGTGGAGGACAGCGAGGAAGAAGAAAGTAGTGGGTGTGATATTAGAGAGGACAGACAGAGGGGGGGAGGAGGGGGGAAAATAAGGGCATGGATGTGCAGTCTTAATTCTTTTCTCTTGGTTGTGATAATGCTCAGATGTGTTAAATGTGCCTGCAGAGGGAGGCCACCTTGAGTCGTGATCTCTTTTGTCATGGCGCTATCTACTGAATAAATATTTCTTTTTGTTGTTGCAGTTTTGTTCTTTTTCAAACTTCTTAGGCTCGGATTAATGAAACAAAAAGAAAGGGTGACATGGGAGGATGAATGAGGGATGAAAGGAAGGAGATCAGAACCTGGTGTGAGAGGAAGAGCTGAATGAAGATCGAAGTAATTGAGGCAAGAAGATGAGGATGAGGAGGAGGGGCGGGAGAAGCAGTGGCAGGGTGAGGATAGAGAGAGAAGACAGCAAATGAAAGCGAGGTAAGAGAAGGGAGAGGAGATTGGAGATGGAGAGGAGGGCAGATGGATATAAAAAGAAGAGAAAGAGCTGAAGGCAGCATTCATTGAGTCTGTGATTTCTTCACAGATCACAGTGGTCAGCTTGGTTTGCAGTGCCGTGGCTTCTGCTCTAATAATTTCAGATTCCCTTGTACTGAAGTGCTCTAGAGGACAATAAAAACATGAGACACAGTGGACATCCAGATGAAAGTTACAGCCAAGTTACTCAATACAAAAGGAACAGGTGATTTAAAGGACCTTTAAGGTCAAGTCAGTTCATCGTGAACTTTCACACTGAGCCTCAAGCAAGTGTTTAAATCTGTCCACAGCATAAAAAGCTGTCTAAAAATAAATCTGTGGGACAGCTTTGGAGTTTGGCCCGTTCTCTTCTATTGGTCCGCACCGCTGTCACATGACTGTCAAGGCTTTGTCTCTTTGCAGCAGCAAAAACTTCTTGGCGTGAGGCTCAAATTCAGGATGTTCACCGAGGAGAGGAAAGTTTTTGTCCTGTGTGGTTATTTATTGTTTTTTCTTTAGTTTTGTATCTTAATTTTTTGCATATGATCTCTTCACTCTCCTCTTCTTTACCTTAAAACAGGAAAAATCAGCACACATCGCCACCACCATGAGGCTGGCGTCTTTCTCAGCATTGATTTTTCTGACTCGTGTCAAGGCGATATGTATTACTTCTAGATTATTGATCAGCTGTTTGTCCTCTATAAGATGTGGTTTTCATTGGATATTATTTCCATTGGTTGTGGTCATGTGACCTATCAGGTGATTTAAGATGGTGCCGGCCTGTGTTTGATTATTTGATGAAGAACAGGTGTGCTTCACTACTAGATGGGATAAAGAAAATGCAGTTCTACAGTGTGTAAACTGTTAATCCTCTACTCTTCCCTCAACATCCCAACCTATAATGATAAATGGCTGCACTTGCCTGGTTCTGCCGGAGATCTCTTCCTGTTAAAAAGGAGTTCTTCCTCCCTACATTCATCATTCTACCATCAGCACAAGGGGATCTTCTAATTCTTGGATTTCCTTCTTTAATACAGAGCCTTTATCTTACAATACAAAGTATTGACTGACTGTGACTGTTATTAAGAAGTGGTTTAAATAGAAGCCAATTGAATTCAGTTCTATTCAGACTCACTTTCATTTTTGTTTTGTTTTGTTAGGCCTGGTTAAAATTATGAATTATTTAAAAACGAACCTGTTAGTAGGGATGCACTGAGCTGATATTTGGATTGGTTTGGGTATCGTGACAATGGGCCGATCTATTCAGTTCAGTTCTGTGTTGCTCTGTCTTTACTATGTCACGGATTAGCAGCAGCGCACTGCCAGCAGCTTTTTTCTTTTACACTATGTTTTTCACCGAATCACAAACTGTGGTCAAGTGAGTTGACATGACGGCTAACACGCTCCCGTCTGCGTCTCGCTCTCTTGGTTTCGCTGCTGTGATATTCTGTCTGATGCTTGTTGGAAATGTTGTACTGCACTTATGGCAGCATAACATGTTGTCAGCTCGATATTATTTATTTTGACCGGTCTCTCCAGCTTCACGCTACACCTAACACGTGCGGTTACAAGAGGAGGTGCAGTTGCAGGGAAAGCAGGCAAGGAGAAACTAGCATCATTTTAAATGGTGGGCCCTTCTGGCTGTTCCAGAACATACACAGTACATGAAGACGGATGTAATTCCTCCGATAATTTTTTTTAGTGGCTTTAATATTTTACGTATTTATTATGATTTTAAAAAAACCCAAAACTGTTTAGTATTCAGTATTATTTTGGTTTTACTCGCCTGTCAAAGCACTTTGCATCATCATTAGTGCATCTAATGGTGCTAACAATGTAAAGAAATTATAGAAAATGTAATCAATACAGGCAGAAGAAGAGGTCCTGGAGTTACTGGAGGGAACGCTGGGTTCCCAACTGTCTCTGAACTTTTTTCTGCCTTATGCTGTAATATTTAAAACTTTGCCTCCTGCTGTGCGTTTCTGTCCATCACCATAGCCTCAGTCTCAGGCCCATTAGGTTACCGTGCACGGTGAAGTGCTACATGATACACGAAGAACCGAGGGACAGATCAGGCTAATGCAAGTCAAAGTTTTTACGAGGATCTTCATGTGTTATTTCATTCAAAGGGGGGAAAAAAGTTCTTCTCACTGATGCTCCCATTTTGTTTCTGTTCTGCTTTTTTTTCTCCTTCCCTCCTATATTCGCTTTCCTTTATATTGCTTCATTCATATATTCCCTTTATCTGTGCTCTCAGTTGGTCGGGATACAAATGAAGCTGCACTTTCAAATTCGCCAGTGCGAGCAAATCACAAAGGCATTCTTCAGATGCAAAGACACATCTTGTTGACAAGGTATTACCACGCAGATGGATGTAACGGTTATGGCTTTGATGAAGAAGCGGCGGCTCTGGCTGGGATGTGTGTCTGGCTGCCCGAAAATGTGTTAGGGGTTAATATGATATCCTGAAATAGGATTTGATTCCTCGATTGCTACCTGCCAAGGAGCTGGGAGAGATTAGGGTAAGATTAGATTTTAGCCATGCACCAACGAGCTCGCTTCCCTTTTTCTGACATAATTGGATAGTTTGGGCCATATTTCATTCTCAATTGGCTAGTTGTCACCAAAGATTCATCAACAAAGGGGAAGAGGGAAGAAAAACTACACCTTACTGTAGACTGTGTCGTGTTGTGTGGACAGTGACCTGATGACGGGCTTTGGGAGTGTCACCTCAGAAATGATCTATTGCATCAGTGATATAAAAGTATCAGTTTCTTATTATTTGAACTAATGATTCTGAAAGGAAAGCAGCAGTGATCGATGGCTTTCAGTTCATCTCAATGCAAACGCCACTGAAATGCTCTTATTAGTTATTTGTCCTTTTCTATTTGACCCTAAATCCCATCAAAGTCGTCTCTATAGCTTCCCTTCTATCACATAAAGCTCTTTTATTTCATTCTGTTTTCTTCAAAATCCCCTTTTGTTTCGTTTTTCTCTTACACGCTCTTTTTTTGTCCCTCTATTCATCTCAGACTTTCGGACAAAAGTGATCCTCTTTCATTTTTTTCCATACTGTGTTTTTTCTTAATATTCCCCCCCCCCTCCCAGTTTCATATACTTTCAAACTCTTTCACCGTCACTTGCGTCTCTTTTGTTCTCACCCCCCTCTTATTCTTTAATCTTCACGCTCCATACTTTTGTCACCTCTTTTCTCCCCCTTTTTTTCTACAGATTTTCTCATTTTCACTTCACAGTCTTTCTACTGCTGTCCCTCTCATTCAATTCAGATCAAAGAATACCATTGTGCTATATAGATAGACAGATCATGCATATAACATTTACTGCAACAATATGAACATTTTTTCTTCTAAAGAACACTGCAGTCTGCTTAATGCTGGAAAGTCTGCTGGACTCTGTTGTAACTGGAGTGTTGCTGTTTTAAGGCCAAAACTTCGTAACTGCTGGGGTCATGGTAGGTTAATCCAGTGGTTGCAAATGGTGTACTGGAGCCGCCTCGAGGCATGTAGATGCGCCTTGAGGCAAGTCCAAGTATGTTCCTAAAAAGAAACCCTGCAGTCATGTGATAAAGAAAGTTTTCACAGGACTCTGCATTTAAGAGGTAAACAACAGCTACATGCTGTTGATCAAATGTAGCTGAACAGCTCATCATCAGGAAGTGTGAGCACCTCTATGAAAGCAGAAGTTTTGGTTGTTTGCAGGTCTGAAGCATTCAGGTTTGTATTAACACAATGTCATAATCTTTTAGAGTCAATGTTACCATAAATTCACCCCAAAGTCAGAGCGTGCAGTGCTCAGAGAAACTACCAACCCCCCCAGTGCTTCATCTTAGACTCTGGAGGCCTCGGTTTGCATGTTAGATGCTGAACTTTATGGCAGTACAATCAGAAAAAGGCTGAACAAGTATGGCTTGTTTGGAAGCGTCCGCTCTCTTGAAAGAACATGGAAACAAAGGTTAGGTTTGCATAGCTGCATCTCGATAAACCTCAAGACTTCTAAAACAATGCTCTCTGGGAAGACCTGACCACAGTAGAGATGTTTGGCCATAATGCACAGCGCCATGTTTGAAGAAAACCAAACACAGCATATCAGTACAAACACCTCATACAAACTGTCAAGTGCGATGGTGGAGAGGTGATGGTGATGATGCAGCCACAGGACCTGGGGACCTTGCAATGAATGAGTCGGCCACAAACTCCTCTGCAAATAAAAGTTACGCTAAAGCTTGTTTAAAAGAGGTCACGCAGCAGGACAATGATTTTTAGAACAGGAGGAAATCTGCAACAGATCTTCTGATGAAGAAAGAAGAAAATCAAGGTGTTACAACTGCCCAAAGTACAGACCTCAACCTGATTGAAAAGAACTAAAGGAACGCTATAAAGAAGAGTGGCCCAAAATCCCTCCACAATGATTCACATTTCACTTTGTGGGTTTAGAGTAATGTAAAGATCCAAATATATTTTTATCATCTCAAAAACAAAAGGACTTAACACTAAAACGTATGTAAGAGTGTTTCTTCGAAGGATACATTTTATAGTTTCTGAAACTGTTTGTTTGGCATGTAGTTAAAAATGCAACCCACTGCTAAATGGTTTCTACATGAATAGGTGGATGTTGAGAGGTTAATAAGCGAATAAAGCAGATCACATTCTTGTCTGTTGACAGCATTATCTAAGCTACATCTTTTATTGCTTTAGCTGGACTGAGGCATTAACAGCTCTAAGCCTAAGTGCATCATCTCCCCTCCAGAAGAAGTTGGCTAAGGCTTAGATGGTGACAAGTTGAGGAGGTAATTGGAAACGAAACATTTTTTTTTCTGAGAGGAATCTCTTCTACTTCAAAAAAGCACTGGATCTGAACCAAAGACTGTTTTTTGCTTTCTGTCAAAGTATATGCTAAAACAGGACTGTCAGAAATGACTCCTCATTGGAATTGTATATAGACAAAAGTATTTTACCACAACTCTTATTGTTTTTTTGGGCTTTAGCCTAAACCTCTTAGTTCCAATGAAGGAAAATCTTAATGCTTCAGTTGACCATGACTTTACTGACATTTCAAACAAGGTCCAAAAAGGAAGTGTTGGATGAGTTTGGCGTGGAAGAACTAGATTGACCTACGTAGAGCCCTGATCTCAACCCCATCAGACACCACTGGGATGAACTAGAACAGAGATTGTGAATGTCTCCCACATTGGTGTCTGACCTCAGAAATGCTCTTCTGGATGAATGGGCAAACATTTCCACAGACACTTTAAAATCTTGTAGAAAGCCTTCCCAGGAGAGTGGAAGCTGTTGTAGCTGCACAAGGCTCAATTTAGAATGGGATGTTGTAAATGCTCCTGTAGGTGTAATGTGTAGATAGACAGCAGTATTGGGTGAGCCTATATAGTGCATGTGATAAAGCAAAATAAACAGCTTACTGATGGCCTAACTGTCCTCCTGCCTGGGTTAATCTATGGGATGCCATTAGGTTATTTTGTTTAGGTTGTTTTGCATGGCCAGAACAGTTAAACATGTTACATATAGACTAAAGAAACGGTCCATTTATAGTCTAAATTCAGTGTATAGAAGTAAGAATCAAACTTTACGTAGCAGCATTACAAAAAAAAAAAAGTTCTCGTCCTTTGTGTCCTTTGCTGCAGTGCAAAAACAACACCCTACTTCAAGTATTGAGGAAAAATGTCAGTAAAAGCTCACAACCAAGGACACCTTGACAGAGGACCTGTGCTGCTAAAATGCATTGGGTAGATGGAGCCAAATAAAATGAGGACGTGCTGCCAAGTTGCCTTTTCACTTTTGGGATTGATATGGAAAGCTACAAAATGAACAATACCAGTGAAAGCAGTGAGCTTTATTTGTAGAAAAGAATTAAGTAACTGACCAGGTTGCAGAAACGAGAAACACCACACTGAACACATTTTGAAAAACGTATAGCACCAGGGTCTGTTTGAAACAGCTGTTCTGATTCAGTCACAGTAAAAACAGCACGGCAACCTCCTCGAGAGTATGACAAACTGGCGGTTGCCTGGTTGATTGCATTGAGTGTACAAGACTATCAACCTATGGATGACTAGTTTTGATGCCAAGCCAATTGCACAGGTTGCCCGGTGGGAGGTAGCATGCCTCCAAACAATCCTGGTCCAACTTGGACTGAGTGCCATCACTCTCAGACAGATTAGTGAAGGTTTGCAAAAATTTGCCAGACAGATTGCCAACTGGCTGGATTCAGTTCATGTGAATTTCTGTTTAATGCGAATTTCTGTGTATGCAGACAGCAACAGATTTGCAACAGATGGGAACAGATGAGCGATTTATATCAGTTAATTGGCAGATTACAGATTGCTTTTAACTGCCAACTTGACCAAATGAAATTACAAACTGATAGCGGACTGACTCCATCCTATTGTTGTTTTGACTGTTGCAACACACCAAAGTTACTTTGACCTGGTCTCCATCTTCATAGCAGCTGTTTCAAAGACAGTGAGAGCGAAGTTCATTGCACACAGTTGCCATTGTCTCCAAACACTGTTTTCTGGATTACGACTGTAGATATAGGGAATTAGGGGATTGACTTTGCCTTTTAAAAAAAGATGCTTTCTATATATCTATAGGTCTGTACTGCGTGTGTCTAGTAGTGCTGGAAGTTAAACTTGTTTACATTATGAGCTACCTTGCATAAAAAAGTGCTCTGATGGATCTATAATTAATAATGTAAGCATATGGACGTGCTGAGAAAACTGCAATGTTTTCATATTGGAACTCTAAAAAACAGTAACAGACTGAGTTTCTGTTCAGTCAGTGAGGATTGTTTGTTTTAAGACAAACACAACTTGGTCTGGAAGGTTAAAATTACATTTTCGTTTGGGGCAAAACTACTTTGTAAAGGTCAGCATACTTTCTGACACCCTCAGTCTCTGGACAGCATCACACTATTTCCTTAATCAGGCCTTAATCAGGGTCATAACTTTACAGATATTTCCAATACACCTTTAAATCTATCTGATTTAAAAATTTAAATTAGTTTTGACTGTAATGTCCACTTCTCCATGCACATTAAAAATAGATGAAGCAGGGCCAGAAACTTCTACTCAGCTTGTGCATTACTAATGGGATGGAAAAGCCACAAGGCATTCTAGGTCTGTTGCTGTTTACATTATACCTAGTGGAGTAATGACCTTTTTTTTTTTTTTAAATGTAGTTTTATATAAACTTTGCCTGGTGAAGCAGCTCCACGATAAGCTGTGGCATCACCCAGGAGGATACACACAGAGAAACAGACACCTAAATAGCCTCTGGTTTACAGAATTACAAACGATCTTCTTAGGCGGACACGAATGAAAGTGAAAAAGTCTCTGTATTTTAGTAAAGGCAAATAAGACTCACTTCTCCATCAAAACAAACCCATCAAACACACCCACCCACACACTCACAGCGTTTCCCAGTTGTTCTGGTTGATTAGCGTTCTGCTACTGTAGGGTATACGTGGGTGAATCTGTGATGGGAAGTGGAGCAAATTTAATGGTTGCAATAGGAGAGTGAGAAAGACATCAATCAGTTTCTACACACCCCGTCAGTCCTGAGGAGAGGTCTAATCAGGTAAAATAAGTGAAAAAACATTATTAATAAACAAGAGCTCAACAGAAAAAGGCTACCCTGGCTGACCAGTATAAATCTTTCTTCACCCGTTTTCTTTCCCATGCTTTGACCGTGTGGACTTTCTCTTCTTGTTCCTCCTTTTCTTTTTCCCTGATCCTTCACAGTCATCCCTACGTCCCGTTATCCACAGTCACACCAGGCATCCGTCTCGCTCACTTTCTGCTCTGATTGACTGTCATCACATCTGACAGCACAGACGGGAGAAAGATGATAAACAAGACGTTTACACCACGGAGACATCCACGCCTCACACACATGCAAACACACACCATGTACACCGTGGAGAGGAACGACGAAGTACGGAGCCACACACACTCAGTCTGAGCTGAATTTGACTGATAGCTGATAACCTAAAGCTGTTCTACCTTAAAATCTTTTAAGGTAGAACATCATCTGGCTTTAAGTGGTTTATTCTTGTGGGGTGGCTGTAGTTCAGGTGGTAGAGCGGGTCACCTACTCACCGGAAGGTCGGTGGTTCGATCCCAGGCTCCTCCAGTCTACATGCCAAATATCCTTGGGCAAGATACTA
>VUQG01041616.1:0-19364 GCA_015106755.1 Etia nguti | reverse complement strand
TAAATGAAGACAGAAAACTAAACAGCAGTGACTTTTGTAGGGTTACTGAAGTTGGACTAGCTGGTATATAATGATGTGCTACGTGATCACTAGCGACACAGCTATCTTAACATAATATAAACACAGTGAAGCTGGAGGATGAACGCTAACTTTTTTCCACTCAATAAAAGTTAACGGGAGGGTTCCTAGTTAGGGACAAATGCAATCACATGGCAGGATGCTGTAAACGGACCAAACTTCAGTCAGGAGAACAACTGAGATAATCCATCCACAATACGATGTTAGTCATAAATATACTGTAACAACATGGGAACAGAGCAGCTGTGAGAGAATTCAACATTAATGAATCAATGGTACGGAAGTGGAGAAAGCAAGAAGAATGAGTTGAGTAAAGCTTGACTTATTTGACTGTTTTGTTTGCTTAATGCGCCTTATAATCCGGTGCACCTTATGGTCCGAAAAATATGGTATTAGTTTATATTCTGCTTAATACTTTCAGCTTTACCTACAGCAGGAACATTTAAATTGTCTGTGACTGACCAGAAGAGTCATGACATAATAACCCCCACGTTAAAAAAGAATAGAAGTTTGAATAATGACAGCCCTTTGTTTCATCAGTTGACTTGAAACATTTAAAGTTGTCTAACCTCACCACACTTTGTCCTGTCTGCAGGCGCTGCACTACATGCTGCTGGTGTCAGAAGTGGAGGAGACGGAGATCTTTAAGATCTGTTTGGAATACTGGAACCACCTGGCAGCTGAACTCTACAGAGAGAGTCCCTTTTCCACTTCCAGCACTCCACTGCTCTCTGATGTCCCACCACGCAGACACCTTTACCTACCTGTGCTCTCCCAGGTTGGGCTGCTATTACACACACACACACACACACACAGATTGTATCCTCAAAATGTCAATGGATTAAGAGGTCACACTCTTGACCCAAGTGCAACTTATGATTATTGATTGGTCCTATTATTATTTTTTTCTTTTTGTTGTTTTTTAAATGGCATAAAATGCTTGCAAGCATGTAAAACAAAATGTTTGCATTTTTTTTTACAGTGTTCTTACAAAACTGATGTGTCCGACTGACTCAATCCATCCATTATACTCTTCGTCTTCTTTCAGGTGCGTCTACTGATGGTGAGCCGTATGGCTAAACCAGAGGAAGTGCTTGTGGTGGAGAATGATCAGGGCGAAGTGGTCAGGGAGTTCATGAAGGACACAGATGCAATCAACCTTTACAAGAACATGAGAGAGACTCTTGGTAAGTTGTTAACGGTCCTTGTGACTGATTATAAAATATTTTATTTATAATATTATTCATTTATATTTATAAAATTTTTTAATTGTGCAGTTTTTCAGGGTTTTTTCTCACTGTCAAGTTATGTCCTGTATGTACCACGCTGTTAATTCAACATTTAAGACCTTTCAGTTGTAATTTGTTGTAAGTTGTAAGAGTAATGCATGCTGCTCCTGCAGAGTCTCAAAGAAAGATTTGATTTGATTTTCTTCTAATTTATGAAAACCAAAAATGGGTGTATTAAAAAATCTGGCATCTTGTTATTAAAATGGTATGGTCAACAGCACTTATTGGCTACTGGTTATATTGGCACTTTGTATTAATTAGCTCACTTAACTCTCTCTTTGTGCACAGTGTATCTGACTCATCTGGATTACGCTGATACTGAACGCATCATGACAGAGAAGCTTCACAACCAGGTGAATGGCACCGAGTGGTCGTGGAGAAACCTGAACATGCTGTGCTGGGCCATTGGTTCCATCAGTGGAGCGATGCATGAGGAGGATGAAAAGAGGTTCCTTGTGACTGTCATCAAGGTGAAACATGCATTGTTGTGGCACATGTCATTAACACAGTATGGCATCAGTATGGCTGAAAAATGTATTTAGATGTTTTCAGTCTCTGTAACACCAAACAATATAAATTGATTAGGTGTGTTACATTCGCAGGACCTGCTTGGCTTGTGTGAGCAGAAAAGAGGCAAAGACAACAAGGCCATAATAGCGTCAAACATCATGTATATCGTGGGTCAGTATCCTCGTTTCCTGCGAGCCCACTGGAAGTTCCTCAAGACGGTCGTCAACAAGCTGTTTGAGTTTATGCATGGTGAGATATTTTGTGCTGAATGTTTGTGTATTTCTGATGCTTGGTGTTAGGAGAATGCTGAAACCAATGTGAACCATTGTTACACTAAATCTCATTTAGATATGGCTGCTGTCAATGAATAAGGCTTATTGTGATTTTGTTTGGCTTATTCTCTTCTTCCTTGCACAGAGACACATGATGGCGTTCAGGACATGGCATGTGATACTTTCATTAAGATAGCCCAAAAGTGCCGCCGTCATTTTGTGCAGGTTCAGGTGGGAGAGGTGATGCCCTTCATAGATGAGATTCTGAACAACATCAACACCATCATTTGTGACTTGCAGCCTCAGCAGGTGAGCCCTGCCCAGTGTCTGGACTTATTCACATGGTTTTGTTATAGTTCTGCTGTTAAATAGGTTTAAGTGCATCTGTCAGACTTTCACGGGATGGAAATTGTGTTTTGCAGTAGAACTTTTAGTTTGCGAAGTTCCAAACCTACATGTTGACAAAGGTCTATGTTAGAATTAAGCCCAGTCCCATTCCTGCAGGTTCATACATTTTATGAGGCAGTGGGCTACATGATTGGAGCTCAGACAGACCAGGCTGTTCAAGAGCTTCTGATAGAGAAATACATGCTGCTGCCTAATCAAGTGTGGGACAGCATCATCCAGCAAGCCACTAAGGTGAGGAACCTTGTGATGTGCCAGTGCTCTGTTACATTGTCAATAAGGCAGCCTGCAGCCTGCTTCTGTTTTGTTGGTGTGCTTAATCTTTAACATGGACTTGTGCTACAGAATGTGGATATCCTGAAGGATGCAGAGACGGTGCGTCAGCTGGGCAGCATCCTCAAGACAAATGTCAGAGCCTGCAAAGCTGTTGGCCATCCCTTTGTTGTCCAGCTAGGACGCATCTACCTGGACATGCTCAACGTCTACAAATGTCTAAGTGAAAACATCTCCTCGGCCGTCCAAAGCAATGGTAAGCTTATGGCCTCTCCCTCAGTTTGTCTTATTAACCAGACTAATGTTTGAGCCTTATCAGTAAAGTAACGTTAGACAGCTTACCATATAAAACCTAGAGTAGTAAAGAAATGGGAGTTCAAACACACAGCATCACTGTTGTGACAATATAACCAGTAAATCCACAGTAATAACTGTCCTTCAAGACCAAAAAAATAATGTGCAAAAACTTACTGCAAAACTTTTTGATGAAACCCTTGAATGTTTTTCCTCCTCCTAGGTATTCATTTGTAGACGTCAGCCACTTAAACTTGTTGGTTTTTCTCATTTGTACAGGTGAGATGGTGACTAAGCAGCCTCTGATTAGGAGTATGAGGACTGTAAAGAGAGAGACGCTAAAATTAATCTCTGGCTGGGTCAGTCGCTCCAACGACCCTCAGATGGTGAGCCTGGCTTTGTTTTTTTTCCTCTAGTCCAGGGGTGTTAAACTCCAGTCCTTGAGGGCTGGTGTCCTGAAACTTTTACGTGTGTCCCTGCTGCAACACACCTGAATAAAATTTGTAGGTCTTTAGCAAGACTTGACCGCATGACAAGGTGACAACCCCTAAACCTACTCAAGTAAATTTAAATACAAGTGTAAGTTTAAAAAAGTACTTCTAAAACTACTTTTATTGCACTGTGTTCATTCACTCATGACCTGCTGTAACATGAATCGAGTGTCTGTATTGCCACCTCAGCATGCAGTCAAGTTCTATAGAGTCTTGCTAATGACCTACTAAATTTTATTCAGGTGTGTTGCAGCGGGGATGCATATAAATGTTTCAGGACACCGGCCCTCGAGGACTGGAGTTCGACACCTGTGGTCTAGTGCAGCGGTCCCCGGGCCACGGACCGGTAGCGGTTCGTGAGTCGTTTGGTACCGGGCTACGAGAGTTGAGGCTCGGGTGTGAAGTTTATGGTTTTCAGGGTTTTTATCGTTATTTTTTTAATCGTTTTTAGCGTTAACTTTGTTTCCCTGGGTCTTTTCCCATGTGTTATGAATAAATCATCTGTTTTTTTTGGTACTGGTTTTATTTTGTTGTATATATCTGCCACACCTTAAAGGCAGGTCCGTGAAAATATTGTCAGACATAAACTGGTCCGTGGCGCATAAAAGGTTGGGGACCGCTGCTCCTAGAGTGTTCTCTAATGAAACGGATTCAAATCTGTGTTTATGGAGACTTCTATTTCGAGCAGTGTTCATATAAAACCCCTCCTGCATTTATTTAGCAATGAAGAAATAAGTGGTGCAGCTAACAAACTGAGAACTGTAATAACTGCTTTGGATGTAGGCACAGGTATCTTTTTCCCTCAGAAACAATGAAAAGCTTAAATTATAATTTATTATTATTGATTTATATTTTTTTGCCTACTATAACCCTAAGTATGACCAAAGCATGTTCTTTCAAAAGGGCAATGACTGTCTCTGGAAAATGAGCACTGTTATTATTTTAAAGCTAGAGTGCAAATTAATAATGTTAAAATGGTGTTAATGAAATGCTTAACTAAAATTTGTCATGGTTAAAGTCAAATGTCTGGGCTGAGAAATGCTTAAATGTAGTAAATTATTGTGAAAGGAGTTGTCAGTTTTTATCTTCTAATTATATTTTTAAGGCTCCAGTAGTTAATGATGTGTTATACTAAAGATTTATTCAAGATCTTTTTATATGAAGGTGTGAAACACCCATCATAATTGCTGCTGTTCCTTTGGTTCAGGTGGCAGAAAACTTTGTGCCTCCCCTGCTGGAAGCTGTGCTCATAGACTACCAGAGGAATGTTCCGGCTGCCCGGGAGCCTGAGGTCCTCAGCACCATGGCAACCATTGTGAACAAGTTGGGAGTCCATATCACCGGAGAAATTCCCATGATCTTTGACGCTGTCTTCGAGTGCACTCTGAACATGATTAACAAGGTTTAACTCAGTTGATTTAACTGTATCAGATAGAATACAATAAAAAAGTTGAAAAGTTTTTAACCCTTCTTAACCCCTTGTTTTCCATTTGTGCCTTTAGGACTTTGAAGAATTTCCAGAACACAGAACCCATTTCTTCTACCTCCTTCAGGCTGCCACCTCCCAGTGCTTCCCAGCCTTCCTGTCTATTGCCCCAGCTCAGTTCAAACTGATCCTGGACTCCATCATCTGGGCTTTTAAGCATACGATGAGGAATGTGGCTGACACAGGTCTGAACTGAAAACACTAACCCTTTTAGATTGAAAGTTCAGACAACACAGAGGGAGATGCTTTTTTTTCTGCTTTTGGTTCGATGTGATGTTGGTGAGATCAGGTTTCCCTAATATGAACAGCTCTGAGACTGATCATAGGAGCCATAAGCTGTTCACAAGCTGTTCTTGTTTTGTTTACAAGAGGCAGCCAATCGGTGTAGAAATGGCTAAAAGAGAGAGAATCTAAACTTTTTCAACAAATGAAGTGAGGCCATGTATAAGATAAGTAAGGATAGGATAAAGATTTTGAACAGCTGAAGATATGATGCACACTTAGTGTTTTTATTCTAGTAGAGTGCACGAATCGAAACATGGAGCAAATCTCTGCTGATCTAAAGGATGCCGCGTCCTATTTTGCAGGCTTGCAGATCCTATATACTCTCCTGCAGAATGTTTCTGCAGAGGAAGCAGCAGCGCAGAGCTTCTACCAGACGTATTTTTGTGACATTCTGCAGCACATCTTTTCCGTGGTCACTGATACATCTCACACTGCAGGTAAAGAGATTGTGAAGATGTATCATCACACATTTATAAAGGCTTCTCAGTTTGATTTATATAAATACAATAATGATGCAGCACCCCATTTTCAGTGTGGTCAGGAGCTTTTATAAGACCACCCAGTAACTAAATAACCAGCATGTTGTTCTGCCCTTTCTCTAGGATTAACCATGCATGCCACCATCTTGGCCTATATGTTTAACCTGGTGGAAGAGGGAAAAGTTAGCGTTGCTCTGAGTGCTGCAAATCCAGCCAACAATCAGGGACATGTCCAGGAGTACATCGCCAACCTGCTCAAGACAGCCTTCCCCCACCTCCAAGAGTAAGTCAGCTGAACCTTGCTTTAGTTTATTGAATATGAGGCCAAAAAAATTAAACTGCTGCAGAATTACAACAGATGTTATTTTGACCACAGTTTAACAAGTTGCACTTTCCAGACTTGAGGCTCATTGAATGTTTTCTCTACAGTGCCCAGGTGAAGGTGTTTGTAACGGGTCTATTCAGCCTCAATCAGGATATCCCAGCCTTTAAGGAGCACCTAAGGGACTTCCTCGTGCAGATCAAGGTGAGAAAATGGCAATAAAAAAAAAAAAAATAAACTTGCAGGTTGGAAACTGACCAAGAAAGGTATAAGTGCAAAAAGGAAGATGATTATATTCTCTTTGCCAACACAAAACGGTTTCATCTGAGCCAATGAGCAATGATTCTTAGCTTGGATCCAAAGTATACCGACCTTTGTGCTCAAATTTACATGAGCATAAAGATATTATTCATCAATGAAAACACTGCAGACACCCGATTCTTAGTAGAAGAATAGAATTTAAGAGAAGGAGAGTAGAATTTAAAAGCGTTGGTGTTGAAACTGTATGGTTCAAGCAGCACAACTCACCCAAATGAATCCAAATTTCCAAACCGTCTACTTGTGTGGTCTTGCAGGAGTTTGCTGGTGAGGACACATCAGACCTCTTCCTGGAGGAGAGAGAGGCAGCTCTGCGCCAAGCCCAAGAAGAAAAACACAAACTCCAGATGTCTGTGCCCGGCATCCTCAACCCCCATGAGTTGCCAGAGGAGATGTGCGACTAAAGTGACCATAGCCCCTACGGACCAACTCTGAAGGGAGAAAGTTCAATAGGGAGCAAAGACATTTCCTGTTGTTTTCTGTCCAAGTCTGGTTGTGTGCAAGTGTGTGTTGAAGAGAATTGGAGGGGGGGACCCCGGCACTCGGTTGTATGTCGACCAAATTCTGTCAATATGTAAATGAGAATCGCCCCTTATCACTACCCCCAATTCTGGCACAGATTCCTCCCCACCACCAGCTTCTTTTAAATACATTGTTTATGTAACATGCCATCTTTTGTTACCTTCTTGCTATCAAAGCTTTGTTTGGCCATGCATTCATTTAAACCTGCATGAAGTTGTAAGAAGTAATGGTTATTTTTGAACCTTCTACATGCTTATTCCAACTTCCTTCCCACTTGTTAATATGTAATATATATATAATGTTAAATCACTTGCAATGGTTATGTGACAGATTGCTCCGGTTTCACAAGTGCCACTTGCACTGTCCAGAACGAATGTGATGTTCAAGGGGTCCATTTGTACTCCTTTGCTTCCTGTGTTTGTTGTTTTGGTTTTTGAGTGTGGTTGTTTTTGTTTCTTTTTTCTTTTGTTTTGGCTTTCTGATCAATTCAGGGCTTCAGTTTCTCTGCTTTTGGATGAGTCTGTGCATATCATCCTGTTTGTAAAGCTGTCTTAGTACTCTGAAAATATAAAGTTGGCTATTTTTACAAAACATTCTGTATGACACTCTTCTTTCTGTAAGCCTAACCCTACCTAAAAGTTTAGATAAGCTCGAGGTGCTACTGATATGTCAGATGAGATGCAGTTTTTAAGTAAATAATAACTAGACTTAAAAAGCCACTGTGGTGCTGTTATGTATGCCCCAGTCAGTTATTTTCAGCATGCACAGATTAAACATTGAAGATAACCACAAGTGTTGAACTAAATCAACTTGCACTTGCACATTTATCCAAATATAGCACTTCTTTGATATTACAGAATGAGTAATAAAAACAAGTTTTGTTATACATTTTAAAATGGATGAATTATATTTAATTTAAGTTCTGTGATCTACAAAAAGGACCACTTTTTAATTGAGTATGGCATCAAATCAACTAAATTAATTTTTTTTTTAAAGTGGGATATTGATCTGGTCAGATAGCAGAGGGGGTTTATGATCAGTTTCAGTTGCTTTGCTGTTAATGAAATTAACAGCAGGAGCAACACTGAGTCAACTCTGGCATCCTAGCATGACTGGCCCCCACACTCGATCTAAATTCTATACAACACATCAGGTTGCACCTCAAGACTGTCCAGGAGCTCCTTGGGGAGCAGATCCTCCAGGACACAATTTGTTGTATCATTAGGCACATTCTCCAGTGTTGTCATGGCAGGCATGCAAACTGCAGAGTATTATTATGAGTTGCTGCAATGAAATTTCTGCAAAATGGACTAGCTACCCACATACTTTTTCACTTTGATTTTGTAGGTGTCTTTGAAGCAGCGCTCTGTAGGTTGATCATTTTCATTTCCATCAAATGATGTAGCATCCTTTTGCTCTTAGCGCATTGCCCACTCCGTGTCAGTGTAGATATAAAAGATTTTCCAGTGAGATCTGAAGTCTGAAGTGCTGCTCTAATTTTTTTGTTAAATAATTTGGTCAGTATGTACAAGTTCGTTCTTTTTTTAAAAGATTTTTTTTATTGGTAGAGACAGTGATGATAGACAGGAAACTGAGGGGAGACATGTATCAAGGGACCACGGGTCAGACTCAAACCCAGGCCTACTGCATTCTGGCCATACGGCCTTGCTCACCCAAGTTCTTTTTTTAAAACAAGTTCTCTGTTTTCTAGTTATTTTTTCTTCTACTTTTGGAATTGTATACAGGGGGAAATCCTTATATGTTCATCAAAAATGTACATCTCTGGCTGTAGCAGGTGTTTGGATGGCCAACCAATCAGAAGAAAGTTGGATTAAACGGAGGTGGAAGGAAGCTAAAACAGCTGCCCCAAGGCCCAGTACAATATAAATAAGGATTTTTTTTTAAAGCTGTGAATCAATGCAAAGCTACTGTAGTAGGGTCACACATACAAATATATTGCTGGAGATGTGCATAATAGGTTCTGCTATAAAAGTGGTGCTGCAAAAGTATCAAGGTTTGGGTTAGCAACATTATCCCCTTCCTTTTTCCAGCTGCTTCCTTTTGGGGTGGACACAGCTAGAACCAACTAAGATCTGCATCCATCTCAGCTTATCCCTATAATCCTCTTCTGTCACACCAACCCTACAAGGACATGTGAGGTCTTCCCCTTTTCCACCTATCTGACAGCTCTGTATTTACCATCTTTTTCGCCAAATATCCACTATCCCACTTCTGCACATGTTGAAACCATTTCACGCTTGCCTAGTCCCATGATGTACTCATTTTTAATCCTCGCTCCCAATGAAAATCTGTACATTTTTAACTCTACCACCTCCAACTTGGCCTCCTGTCTTTTTGTTGGTGCCACTGTCTCGAAACCATACATCATAGCAGGTCTTACTGCTATATTTTTTGTCACAAAATACCCTGATACTCATCTCCACCCACTCCAACCTGCCTGCTCTCCCCTTTTCACCTCTCTTGTGGACTGTACATTTCTTCGGATAGTTGACCATTGGTATTTAAACTGTCATACTCTACTATTAACATACACTTATTTTAAGACTACTCCTATTCCAGTCTGGTACGGTAATCTCATTCTTTAAGATCTGCATGTTTGTTAGGCCAAACTTTTACACTTGATGTCCTTCCTGATTTAACCTTCCTCTTTTATCTTTGCTTGGATCTAGTGTGAGATATTTCTATAGATACTAATGTAGTAGAACCTACTGCTTCTGCTTCTGTTCTATGTACTATTCTGTGTAGAGAGCAGTACATAACTTTGGATGAAATCCTCAGTTTTGACAATGCCCTGCATGGAATAGCTCTAAATTCTTAGAACAAGAATTCTCTTGTGATTTTCAGAAGAAACTTTTTTTTTGTCCATTTAGATATTATAATCAAACCCACAAATACTAAGGCCATGTATACTAGTCAAATATATGTCTGTTTAACCATCAGAACAGTTGTCATATGTTCAAACATGCCAGAAAAGATTTTTTCCAGTGATCAGTTAGCTTTTAACGTGATAAACATAATGTGCCTTTGGAACACAGCATTGATGCTGAAAATGGATCTTTGTAAACCTACATATATATTCCATTACAAGTCGTGATTAATGATTACATTAATCATTTATAATATTTCGGATCCATTTAATGTCACTAAAAAGAAAACAACAATAAACGTGCTTTTCTGTCAAAAACAAGGACATTTTTAAGTTACATAAGAGTGTTGCCCAGGTTTTTCAGGTGATTTCATATACATACATTTAAATATCGGTGCAGAAAAACCTGTAATATTAGACAGTATGTATACAGTAGTATGCACAAACGAAGTGGAATAAATGCACAGAGCAGATGCAGACACTGCTCGAACAATGTGATGTTCTGCTCTTTGAACTGAATTAATAATTCAATTCAACTAAAGAAACTAAACCTACTATGACCTAACGTAATGAATTAAAAAGTATTTGAATTTTTAAACAGAGGAACATTTTAATAAATATTTTCCCTAAATTATAACAATATAGTAACACAAACTGTGTTTGTCTAAAAAGAGGGGGCACAATATTCATATTTTGTGGAAATACGCTGTGCTTTCACTCCATTTGCCCTTGAGATTGTGATTAGAGGTTGTGAATATTACCTCATTTGAAAGTTATCGCGAGACAGCCGAAGAAAAACGAACTGGCGGTGGAGAGAGGACGTAAAGTCCCGAACGATCTCCATGCTGTGTCGCCCCCCTCCTTTTTCAACATGGCTGCTGTGTCTACTCTCTCAAGTATCGCACAGATTGGAGACTGACTCGATCTCTTCCTTACAGTGCCTCTTTATTTTTGGTGTACATCAACTTCGTTTGGATGCAAATCCCGTTCTACACTTCTCTGCTCGTCCTGGTTTCATTTAGTGGAATAACCTTCACAAATTACTCCTTCCAGTGGGCCCTTTTATCCTCAAAACAACTAACTGCCAGCCAACAACTGTTTCCAGTGCAATGGTTTGAGTTGGTGTACTTAGTTTGCCTCTTCATGAACAATGTGTGAAAACTGCGCCGAGCTGGTGGAGGTTTTAAATGAAAGTAAGTAAACAAATCGGGTCATTTACGTCAAGCTGAACTAGCTGCTTGGTGTTAGCATCGCTGTCCACTGAAGCTTGATGGAAGCATGTTAGCTTGGTGGCTAACTAAATGTAACTTTGAGTGCTTTCTTGGTTAGCTGTCCTTTGCATCCAGCCATAAGACACTGGAAACAATGACATTTCAGCCGTTTATTTTGAAGTAGTGTTTTCATGTAAGACAGCGTTGCTTTGGTATAAATGCAAATGCCATTTTCTCTTTCACATTGGCAGTCAGTTTTGGGCCCGTCAAACACTGCTCACAAAACTCTAGCTTCAAATATCTAATTAATTCAGTCGGATTTCTACGTGACATTACAGCCTTGTGTTAAAATACTTCAGATTTGTTGGACAGGGGGTACATAAAATATTTTTGAAAGATGTCGATATTGTTAAAAAGCGCGTTGCTCGGGTTTGGAAGTTAGCTAGTGTAGCTAGCGAGCAGGCTGACTTTGTTTGATGTGTTTGTCAGGTCAGTCTGCTAGCTGTCCACTCCGCTGCCACCCATTGTTTTGCAGACGGCCACATTCACAGTTCTGAATGGGCCTGCTTATTCATAACACGCCCATAGTTAATAGTGCTGACACGAAGAGGAACATGTGTATTTCTTATGTGTGTTTTGGCCAAGTCTATAAAATGTTACTCTAAGCTAGCCGCAACTAAGCTAGCCCCCCAAAAATTAATGGCTGCATCGAGGCGCATATTTTGGCATATAGCACGCCGTTAATCCTCCGTAGCTTGCTTATTTGTTCTCTACTAATGTCTTTAGCACACTAGCTTAACTCCTCCTTTGTTTTGTTGGTAATTCTTTTCTTGCCACGGGGCTCCATGTCGCCCTCATGGCTAATGTCAGCTTAAGCAAAGCAAACATAAATACAAGGTCCTTTTTATTGCTAAAAACTTAGCCGTTAATCCAGGCTTGCTAACCGGGCCTTGCTGCACTTTACGGGTGTCCGAAACTAATCGGAAAACGATTTTTAACACACAGTCGATCATTTTTCAAAGTCTTTACATAAAATAATATACAGGCTGTTAGCGGTTTTCCCGTGTTCCATAAACTTGTCTGTGAATTGAAAGCTCCTGCTGGAGGCTCTGGAGAAAGCTCCTTTTACAGTCTTTCATCTGATGTAGTACGGCGTGGCGTACTACATCATATTTAAATTGGAACAGAAGATAATGTAGATGACTTCCTTTTGACAAGTTGTCATCTTTATTTCCTTTACGGTGTGTGTTTCCAAATATTTAGGTTTAGCTGTGACAGTCCTGGCTGTTCCAGCTGTGCAGTGTATTGCTCAAAGTGAAAACACTACAGACATGAGTGACAATTTGAATGCTGTCATAACAGCAGAATAATAGCCAGGAAAAACTGCTTTTTAGGGAGAATTTTAAAAATATACTACAGTACAAATGCACAGGCAGACATTTTACTGCATGTATAGAATAGAACAGAGCAAACTTTATTGTGGTTATGCAAGTAAATTCAATTTAGACTGGCATCTCGAAAAAGAGAGCCTATTGAAAAAGATAAATAATAAAAACAATAATAAATGAATAATAATAGATTATTATTACTCCAGATTAAGATAAATATATATAGGGTGCAAGGATAGTCCTCAAAGTTCTTGGCAGTGCAAGTTATTGTAATATTGGGGGTTGGTGAAGGCCACAGCTGGTCAGCAAAAAGCTTTTCTTCAGTCTGTTTGTATGGGATATTATTGATCTGCATCGTTTACCTGATGGCAAATATCAAATAGAGGGTATGTGAAGTGACTGAAATGATGCTGCTGGCCTTCTTCCACACATGGTTGATGTAAATGTCTTCTAGCTTTGGGAGTTCCAACCCCATCACATGCTTTGCAGTCTTCGTTACACTGTGTAGAGGCTTCAACTTGGCAGCTGTGCAGACTCTGTATCACAGCGTGATCCTGTTTGTAAGGATGCTGTCAATGGTGGTTCTGTTGAAACCCAGCCGAAGTTCTCATAGATCTGTGCTTGTTTCAGATATCTTAGGAAAAATAGTCTTTGTTGGGCTTTTTTGCCCAAATCAAGGGTTTGGGCAAGTTAAATCCAAGGAACTTCAGTCTTTATTACTTTGCCACATATGCGAAGGGGCAGGTGGGCTATACTTCCTGTTCCTAATCCCAGTCTTCGATCAGTTCAATGGTTTTATAAGTTTTAAGGACCAGGCTGCTCTTCTCACAGCAGTCTGCCAAATGTGCAATTTGAAACCTGTAAGGTGTTTCATTTCATTGCAAATTTGCATTGATGAGTAGAGGTTGAACAGTTTTGAACTGGGAACATAACCTGAGTTTTGTGTGCTCAGGATGATGGTTAAAGAGGTGTCTTTCCAGTTGCTGTGGGTGTCTGGTAAAGATGTCAAATTCTTACATATTGAGGAACCAAAGCCCATGTTGTTTAGTTTGCTGTTAAATGAAGCACTAAAATCCACAAATGGATATAATTGTTAGGTTTTAAGATGTATCGCAGCAGTGTATATGTCTATTGGCCACACTAGGACCCCTAAAACCGAGATCTTGCTGACCCAGTTTTAGTGTGAAAATGTCAAAATTGTGGTTTAGTCTAGATGAGTATAAATAGACTTTTGAAAATGACAACAGTGATACCAAAATTTACTTTGTGACTGTATCTTAGCAGCCTCAAAAATCAGGGCAACAATAAGGTGCATTTTTATTTTTGTAACTTTTGGAAAATGTGAGAACTACATATAAGCCTGCAGTCTGGGAGCAACATGCTCCATTGGGATCATATGATACCAAGAGATCTTAAAGATATGATTGTTCATGATCATTTATGACTTTATATGTTTTTAGGGATTTTAAATTCAATTGTGGATTAAATAGGGAGCTAGTGAAGAGAAGCTATTATAGGAGAAATGTGATCTCTTTCTAGACCCTGTCAGTATTCTCTGGGCTTTAGAACAGCCTGTTAATGAACACAAATCTAGTGAAGAAGTCACATGCATGGACTAGTTTTTTTTTTTTTAGGATGTTTGTAATTTTAGCAATATTGCACACATGAAAGAACACAATGTAATAATAGATATTTCCTTAATGTGCGAGTTAAAGAACAGATACTAGTCAAAGGTTGCATTTTCATTTGATCCCAAAGGTGCTTGCTGGGGTCGAACTATACGCTCTTATACAGCAAACTGAGAAAAACTGCTCTTTGTGGGCTTGCCTTTGGGGACGTTGTTATGTTGAAACAGGAAAGGGCTAAACCCAGACCATTCCCCAAAAGCTGGAAATACACTATTGTCTTAAAAACGTTACTGTAAAAATACAGATAAAAGACCAAATGATTGGAGTCACTACATTTTCTGCATCTTGGACATCTAGAAAATGCTCCCTTCACTTCCAGTTTATTCAAAACAATCCAATTTTAAAAACAATAGTTTTGCAGAGTGCTATATAAGGCACAAAACGCCACATGGTTTAATTAATAAAATGATAAAAATCAATGATAAATAGAAGGTAAGAACATATCACTATTATTCTGATTTAAAAGCCAGAAAAAACACTAAGGCCATCATGCTTTGATATCTCTTAGACAGTCCAGTAGTGGTTTAGGAGAGTTGAATTTAAAAAAGGTATGGCTTTCTCTAGAACTTTAGACACTTTGGGGGCCAGTTTTAAAGAGGTCTAAAACTAGAGACAACAGAAGTCAACAACAACATTTTGTTTTTTTTATAATGAGAGGTTGCTTGTTGTTGACAGCTTGTTTAAAATAAGCAGGCACAATTCCAGAAGTGAGACTGGTGTTAATAATAGTTTTAATATTTGGTCCAGTAGTTTCCCAGAGCTTTTAAAAAGGAAGGGTGGAAGTACATCAGTGAGACTAGGACAAGAAGCTGGCTTGAGCTAAGTAACAATTTTCTTTACCAATGAGAGAAACGGGCTCAGACTGCTAAAAGCAGCAGAGCATCTCACACTTAATGAAGAGTCAAAGGAGAGGAGGAAGATATTGGCTCTAATTTGTGCAATTTTGTCAACAATGAAGTTAAGAAAATGTTCACACATCTCTTAAGGTTCAATACTAGTGAAAGGAGGGATATTAAGATTTGAATCCATAACCTTATCATAACAAGAGGTTTGTTGATTATTCTCGGGAATATTTAAAAAAACAAAACCAAAAAGCCCTCAGCTATCACAATTTTCTGATAATTACTTTAAAATCTCATCAAACTGTTATGTTATGGACATTTAGTACATGTAGGTTTTGCCTGCTGCAGTTGATCCCATTTCTATAATTCACTGTATTGTAGCTTTTAGCCTTTGTGTTGTTCAGCTAAGATCAGTAAGATGTTAATGTTGACAGTGGCTCATAGTTTTGAGCTCCAGCTGTGTGTGAATACAATTGGCTGGTAATTTTGTGCAGACTAAAGCTGTGCATTACCAGTGTAGATAAAGTACCCGGCTTTCTGCACCTAAACCACAATGCTACTGTAATACATCACATCCCCAAAAAGTTGATTCTGTTCATCTGGACGTAGCGTTTTCAGTGGGAGAAACGTTTCGTCACTCATTCAAGTGACTTCTTCAGTCTCAGCTGACTGCAGGTTTCCCCAAACTTATAAACAGTTCTGGATTAAAACAGGCTTTTTCAAGGGTGGCTATGCATGTAAACGTATAGTTAAAATATTGAGCCTGTTTTACTTGGCTAACAAAGGGTTTTGTGGATTTAACTTCTTTTAAGAAGTGTCACATTTTAATGTTGTGTTGAAGTTAAATGAATGTTAATATTTGCTGTGTGCAAATAGGCAATATACTTCCACCTGGTTTAAACAGATTACTGCTGATGCTGGCCTTTCACCATTTCTCCATGGCAACTGCTGAACTTTTTAAAAATTATTTTTGGGAGTGGAGAGGGGGGAAGAAGATTTTACAACCTTACTGATACAAACTAGCATGAAAATTATGTAGGGGTGAGAAGGATGGTTCGCCAGCAGGGTGCTGTCAGCTGTGACAGCTCTGTCAGCTAGACAGGCAGGTCCATGGGCTGTGACTGTGGGTGACCTTTGACCTCAGATTTGTAGCAGTAATGTGTGTGTGTGTGTGTGAGAGAGAGAAATAGAAACTCACTTTGCTGCACAGATCTTTATTTAACTGATGTTTCTTTACACAACTAATCTGTGTGAGTTCTTAGAAGGAAAAAAAAGAATTTTTTTTGGACACTTTGCGTTTTAGATGAAAGCTCTACTAGTAATGAACAAAATGGTTTGAGGGTGAAAGTAGGTAGGAAACTAAACCAAATTGTCTCATTCATGTTAAAGATGCAGAAGGAAGTGTGCTCATAGTTAAAAAATCAGGGCCGTAGGACGAGGCGGCACTTACAGTGTGCATGATTTTAAGAAGCCACCAATATTGCTTTTGTTTATCTCTACCTCTCTGTAAAATGGTTACATCCAAATTCTGAACCACACAAATTCTTAATTGACAGTCATATACTCCAACCTAGGATTGGGTGATATTGCTAAAAAGAAGTCATAGTAACATGGTTGATTCCAGTGTGTGGCAGTAATGATTAATTTCTAATAAACAAACAAAGGGTCTGTGACCACAGAGAGCAGTTTTGCATAAAAGAGCATCTGTCTTTTATTGTTGCTAGGTTACCAAAGTATCTTCTTCATTGTTGGGATACTGTATAAATAATTGGGGTGTCGCTGATGGCCAGGTTCAGCTTCTCCATGGTTATTGTTAACAAACTTTTTAAGTTTCACTTCTACATTTTGAGTGGTGAGTGGACTGACTAAAGAGGCATCCAGACACAGGCCGGTGATAGTCAGTGATTCTCAACCTCAAAACCAGAGATTGATGTGACTACCAATGAAGGCTGTGCGCTGACAGGACTGTTAATACCAAGAGTCATAGGGTGGAGATCTGGTGATGCTGCATAAGATTAATGTAACGTTATCCACTAGGTATAACAGTAATTGCTAGTTGTGTTGTGTAACACACAGAACAGAAGAATTTATTTTTAACTGTAACTTGAACCACTTATCTTTGAAAATATCTGCTACATATACCGAGGCACAAAGGTAAAGGTTTCATTGTTAACACAATATTTTATTCACTATATTATTAAATTTGGCATGGTTGTTGGCACCACATAGATTGGTCTGAGTTTTCTGAGAGTGGCCTGAAAATGAGAAAATATCCAGTGAATGTAATGATGTCGTTGATCATTTCTTAGCACACTTTGGGCTCTTTTGTATGAAGTGAGCATTATTTAAATGTCACAGCCTAGCCTAGCCTATTGTTGCTGACCATGTTCATCCCTTTATGAAAGGAGTTCACTGTACTCAAATGGTCACCAGATCTCAAGCCAGTAGAGCACCTTTGGGATGTAGTGGAGTGGGAGATTCTCATCATGAATAATCTCCATGGTTCGAGCCTGAATACCTAATAGAGTGGTAGTCCAAGGTGATGAGATGAGAAATCATGCTTGCAGCTTTGAGCTGGTTGTGAAATGCAGTGTTTTTCTTGGATGGATTAAAAAAAAGAGTAGTATGTTAGTAAATAAACTTTAAATATATGAAATAGAAATATAAAAATAAAGGAAACGTAAACATGTTTAACACCATGTGCAAGAGCATCTTTTGAACAGTCTAAGTACTTCACATCTTGTTTTACCACCCACCGTCACTTGCATTTATCCTCTGTTTCCTTTCAAAAATACAATTTAGTTGAAATGCATTTATTATAGTATCACAGCTGGAACATTTGTATTAAAATGCTTCCAGTGTGACTGAACGTTAGTCACTGCTGAGCTGAGGAGTGCGATCACACAGTGCAGGTGTCCTCCTGCTTTATATTTATATCCATGCTGAGTTGAAAGCCGCGAAATGACATTCCTCATCCCTGCAAAAGGAAAGCAGCCACATCGAAATAGCGCAGGCTCGAACCTGTTCCTGAAGCCTCTGAGGAGCTTCTGTTCACATACAGAGCTGAGAACATTCACTTCAGGTTGATTGAGGAGTCCTGCTGAGATGGGTTATTAAACTCTTATTGGTGACACTTTTTGTGTTCTGTCTGTTTTGGCTGCCAAAGGAGGTCAGCAATTCAGCAGAAGGCACTTGAATCTCCTGAGCTGGGTGGAACTGAAGAAGACGAATACAAGGACAGTAACTTTAGACACAGACTGTCAAAGTATGGTGCCAATGTTTACAATGTTTGAATTGGGACTCCAAATCTGATAGAAGTCTTTTTAAGCTAATGTCAATACTCAGTGGTAATTAACTGATAAAGATGGTATTCTGATGTTCTCCTCCTCTTTCTAATGTTTTGAATTGTTTTACATTTTCGAACAGAAAGAGAAAAGACATAATCAAGGCAGATGGAAATTGGGGGTCGTGTTCTACTGTTTCTGTATTGTCCTTGAATTTATCCAGATTGACCATATTAGATCTAACACCCCCCCCACAAAAAAAAAAGTTAAAAAAAAACAAAAACTTGCACAGGAGACTTAAGAAGACCAACAAAGTCAGTGTGGGGAAACTTCACCATGATCTTTTTGTGCTCTGTAGGTGTTTTATCAAGTCTGCAAAAATAATTATGTTAACATCCATCAAGAGTGTGTTCATACATTTACACATAACATTTGTGACGTTGCAGACTTGGTGTAAAGTTTTGCATTTTAATTTGAGGATCCCATGATTGTGAACCGGGGTATCTCAGCCTCTGCTACTTTGATTTAAACATCATTGTATTAAAATGTGTGGGGATGATAATCCTTACCGCTATAAAACCAAGAAATGCTTTTGTATTGTTGTTGTTTAATCAACCTTTCATGTGCAAATGGAAAATATGAATGATAACGTATTTAGCTAATATTTGCTGATATATCTATATCAGTATTTATAACAACTACTAAATGAAAAGTAAAGAAAAGATGGGAGAAACATCCTTCAACTGTGTTATTAATGATGATACAGATTTTGTCCACCGGATGGCATACTAAAACTTTCCTTTTGGTGAATGATAGTGACTGCTAATTAGAGAAGAGTCGGGTAAAGCGTCTGCAGCTTGTTGTGACAGTAAAACGGTATTCTTATACTGCATTGTCATATCATATTAATGACTCATAAATAACTACAATAACAAATGTTAGGCAAATGTGTTTATGTTTTGTGTGTCTGAAAGGAAAAATAAAATGTCAGCTGATATCTCTTTTTTTTTTTTTTTTTTTTTTTTTTTTTAATTTTCCGG